>SJYC01137212.1:0-14648 GCA_006408675.1 Madoqua kirkii
ACATATACACAGTGGAGTATTACTCAGCCATTAAAAAGAATACATTTGAATCAGTTCTAATGAGGTGGATGAAACTGGAGCCTATTATACATAGTGAAGTAAGCCAGAAAAAGTATACAGTATACTAACACATATATATGGAATTTAGAAAGATGGTAATGATAACCTTGTATGCGAGATAGCAAAAGAGACACAGAGGTATAGAACAGACTTCTGTTTTATACAGAGAGAGAGAAGGAGAGGGTGGGATGATTTGGGAGAATGGCATTGAAACATGTATAATATCATATAAGAAATGAATCGCCAGTCCAGGTTCAATGCATGATACTGGATGCTTGGGGCTGGTGCACTGGGATGACCCAGAAGGATGGTACGGGGAGGGAAGTGGGAGGAGGGTTCAGGATGGGAAATGTGTATACCTGTGGCAGATTCATGTTGATGTATGGCAAAACCAATACAATATTGTAAAGTAGTTAACGTCCAATTAAAATAAATAAATTAATATTAAAAAGAAATTTGATTCTTCATATGTGTCATAAGACAAGTTACATTAGAATATTCGTCATGTACAAAAACACAGCATTCAGTATGGTTCCCCTAAGGGAAGAAACCTGAGGGTCATGCAATTCTATAGGATCACTTTTCTCATCATGGAGACTTCTGAATTGAAGAAGGTAATGACTTAATTACAGACAAAGATCACTGAGTAAATTTTATTAAATCCTCTTTGTAAGTAATGATATCTTCTAAGTGAAGGAAAGAATATTGTGGCCAATTGGTTATACCATTGGAAAACTGATCAAACCCAGCATGTTTGGATTAAAGGTTAATCAGCAGGGACTGTTTCCAAGGCTAACTGTAGATGACCTTGAACCCAAGGGAAACTAATTTTGCATCTTCCTAACCAACCTGGGGAGCACCAAAACCATAAACTTATTCCCCAAATCCCTTGAACCCATTAGTAGATACCCAATATTTACCATCTAATGAAAAGGAGTATATATGGTTAGTTTCAGAATGTGTGTGCTAGTTGCTCAGTTGTGTCTGACTGTTTGAGACCCCCATGGACTGTAGCCCTCTAGGCTCCTCTGTCCATGGAATTCTCCAGGCAATAATACTGAAGTGGATTGCCATTTTCTTCTCCATGGGATCTTCCTGATCCAGGGATCGAGCTTGGGTCTCTTGCATTGCAGGCAGATTCTTTACCATCTGAGCCACCAGGGAAGCCAGAGTTTCTTTATTCTAAAGTAAAATTTCTAAGGGCCATCCAATTACAGCCTTGGAGAGGTGAAATCTACCAAAGTAAACTGGGACTACTAGGCAGAGAAAAATGGAATAAACCTAGCAATTGGATTGATTTTTGAATCTTGTGTGTGATTGAGCCCAAGGAAGAAATACATTTGGTACATAATTGAAAATGTGAGCAGTATCAAAGTAATCAGTATATAGGCCTGGTCTGGCATTTTGGCTTAGCGTATACTGCAGCTGTCATTTTTCTCATCCAAGTCTGAGAGTGCTGATGTTAGTTGAAGTCAGGAGTCAGAAACAAGAGTTGTAGTCCATTCAAGAGAAGAAGGTGGATATGGTCCCCCCAACATGGCTAGTCCTTTATCTGATGGCTTTTCCAGTATGCATCATCTTTTGGTTGCAGGTCATGGGACTTCTGATCCTCATACCAAAATAGATTACTGTGATAAGCTTCAGGAACAAACTTAGAATGTCCTTTTACTAACTCAATTAAACTTTAAATATGCTAAATAATGTAACATAGCAACAAGGAACTATTTGGGAAATGAGTCTTAGGCAGTAAATACAGACCTCAACTCACACATGAGAATTTAATATCCACTGAAACAGAATTTTTCTCTCTAAAATACCCTATTTCCTACCAAATATGGCCAAATTAATACTAATTTATTTGCAAAATAAGTCTGGTTTCAATAAACTTGACCTGATTATTTACATAAGTCTAATTGACCATATGGAGGAGAGCATGGCAACCTACTCCAGTACTCTTGCCTGGAGAACCCCATGGACAGAGGAGCCTGGTGGGCTACAGGGTCACAAAGGGTCAGACACGACTGAACGACTAAGCACAGGACATTGATCACGCAGGCTCTTTTAAATTGGCTGTGCTTGAACTTTTTATCAGGAATCTTAAATTGAACTTTCAAAAGGCACTCAAGGCCAAGAAAGCCAGACCAAGTGCTTTCCATTGGAATCTGCCTGTGCTATCTTCCAATATAGGTGAATTCCTCTCTTATTTAATAGGTCTCCAAAATATCTTGAGACTTTTGCACCTTCCAAGAGGTGTCCTTTCTTACTCACCTTATAAGGCTGTTAGCAACCTAAGGAGTTCCAGTTTCTGGAGGAATTCGGTAGATAGAGAAGATAAAAGTTTCAATTCTACTTCTAAAAGTATAATTTACCAAATTGTTGTAAGTCAACTGGTGGGGGAACGTTTCCTTATACTTGAAAAATAAGGATGAAATAGCTTATGTGATTAATCCTTGTTGATCTTTTGTTAGCAGCTTATGAAGCCATTAGGTTTTCCATTAGAATTCTTTATTTTTTTTACCCAGTTCAGCAGAATGATCTAGAAGTTATCAGAAACCTGTACTTGTCAAAAGTTTATATTTCTATGAGTCTTCTCAAAGACAAAACATTTTTGCAAAAGCATTGGGGTACAATAATGTGTCTGTAAATGACAAAAGATTTAAAAAGACAAGGCTAAAAACCCGATTATAGGGCAATTGACAAACTCAGTTATTGCTTTAATGCACAATATTTTAAAAGGATAACTAGAATTATGACTGATAACATTATACTAAGACATAGTCAACTTTTAGAAATTTCACATAATTTCTGAAACGTTTATATTAATGACATTTACCCATGCAATATAATCTAAAGAGGTTTATCACCAGTCACTTGACAATGCTTCCCATGCAGTTTAACATACCACATAATCTTAATTAGTTTAATATTTCTCTTTCCGAGATGCTTTAGGGGCCCTCTGAAGTATCCCAAAGTTATCAGAGGTCAAAAGATCTTCAATTAGAATTTTATCTTTGGGAAGTTTGTCAAAATTATCAAAAAGATTTTAAAGCATTTGGTCAAACAGGTTCATAGGTTACTGTTAATCACTTAACTAAGAGACAATAAAATAATTCAGAAGCAAATCCAGGTAGTTACAACAGATTATTTAAAAGATAAAGAAATTTTATAATCTATAATCAAAAGCAGATCAGTATTCTAAGAAGATTTTGTCCTCTTAACAGAGGAAAAAAAAATAAAATTCAGGTTTTGTACCATCTTACTTTTAATATTGAAATTAATTCACTCAATTAAATGCATTCTAATCTTAATCCTGATCACACATAGAATTCCTTTCTAAAGATCTTTCCTTCATTTTTTAAACAAACCTTCTGCTGCTACTGCTGCTAAGTCGCTTCAGTTGTGTCTGACTCTGTGACCCCATAGACAGCAGCCCACCAGGCTCCCCCATCCCTGGGATTCTCCAGGCAAGAACACTAGAGTGGGTTGCCATTTCCTTCTCCAATGCATGAAAGTGAAAAGTGAAAGTGAAGTCACTTAGCTGTTCCCGACTTCGCGACCCCATGGACTGCAGCCTACCAGGCTCCTCCATCCATGAGATTTTCCAGGCAAGAGTACTGGAGTGGGGTGCCATTGCCTTTTCAGAAACAAACCCTTCTACCACTTTCTATATCTAAATTAATTTGCGCCTTATTTTCTTTCCCATTTAGAAATAACCAGCTTTAGGACAAAGTTGCTTTATTTTCCCGTTAACAAAATGCATTTCCATTCCTCATACCCTCTTTTACTGAAAACATACATCCTACTTTCAGTGCCTACTTAGTTACATATACTACTATGACACAGCCACAGGACATGACAAAAACTGGTAAGAACCAACTAGGTCCAAGATGGTGAAAGATGTAATTTCCAGTGGACCTTGAGCCTCATTATACACTCATTGTAATACATTAGCATAAGCGGAATAACATGCCCACCAGTGCCATACAGTTCTAAGGCTGACCATCAAAGATCAAAAAGTGGATGATGGCCCAATTCCTGGACATCTCTGCACTTTTCTCCAAATAGTTGGAATAATCCTCTCTCTCATTAGCCTATGAAATTACCCAGTCCATAAAAACTAGCCACACCATATTTTGGGCCTCTTGCCTTCCGAGATGGCCCACAGTCTTCCTGTGGAATGTTTCTCTTAAATAAATCCTCTTCTTACCTATTTGTATCTCACTGTGATGAGACATCAAGAACCTGAGCTTCATTAAGTCCTGAGACCAGATGTGATCTTAGTTAAAAGACTGCAGTTTCAAGTCTCAATCTGGGTTACATGGTTTTACCTCCAACAGTCTGAAACCACTCTGGTTGCTCAGAGTGCTAGGTTATCAGTCTCTGCTGCACACCTCCCTTCAGCTCCCCACCCTAGCTACCCACTCCATCCTGGGAAGAGCAGTGTTTACTTAATGGTTGTTGTACAGTTCCCTGTAGGACTGTTGCATGTCACAACAGAATGAATCCTCAGACAATTACGTCAAGTCCTCAGTTGCCTGAGAACACTTTTTGGTTAGAAGGAGTAGATGTCCCTTGTTCTTTGGAGCTGAATAAGTCAATGTCTATTTCACTAGCAAATGGTTTGTTCAGACAATACATCAACTTTTTACAAAGTTTAAGCCTGTGGCACACAGGCAGGGACCAGTAGGAGAGTGTAACACAATGTGGTGCCTTTGTGAGAAGAATGCTTTTGTTTGAGAGTGCAAGTCCTGGTTGTTAGGGGTGGCGGCAGTGGGCAGAGCAGGAGAAAGAGGCAGAGGGAGAGGTCCACTTGATTGAGTCTGGACCCCTGAGAAGCTGTATCCTGGACTTCAGGCTATCTATCCCTCAGGGTAAGGGAAGGGTGGAAGGAACCTGCACACTGGTTCCCGTATGCCCGTGGGGAAAAGTTCACACAGGTTTTACCCCCTGGCTCCTCCACGTGTGTGGGTGCCATAGCCTCCCTGGGGATGCCAGCAGGGACACTCGGTGGTAGGGGAGTCAGGCGGGGTGGGGGGCAGTCACTTCACGTTCATCTGTGTGGAGATGGTTAGCGAGCACAGGGATTGGGAACAGATTCAGATGAGTCCTGGAGGATCTGGAGAGGCTCCTGGGCCATCTCTTCTCTCCTTATCAATGGTACCTGCTCCTTCCTTTCCTCATTGACTCAGCTGGAAACGTGCAAAGCATTAATGCCTTGTACAGATGACTTGATTTTGTTTTGGTCTGCCTCTTCAACACCAGGGCACCTATGACCCTTTTTCTAACGGACGTGAAAACTCTGAACAACTGGCTCCCGGCTCCCTGCACAGTGATGGAGGCGGAACTTCCTGTTCGTGGAAGGCAGGGTGTGGCTGTACCGCACACGGCCTCCATTACGCAGCTTCCATTGCATATCGCTGGTCCGGGAGCCTGGTGTGGAGAGAGGCCCTTCAACCGACAGCTGCAGGGGCCCTAGCACCTCTGTGCTGACTGGACGTCCTGGCGAGGGTCCCCTAAGAGGGTGTCCGTCAGTCCCTCCTGTCCGCCCTGAGCTGCCCGGGGCAGGGACCATGGTGGGCTCAGCTCTGCTTTGTCGGCCACCACCACAGGCAGTTGACGTCTGAGAATTTGCTCAGTGAACTGCCTTGTGTACTATGGTGCCTGAAAGATCGCTGTTAGCACAGGATTCCTCCTGGGATTCAGAGATGTTCCCTTAGTCTGAGGCCATGGGATGACTGCAGAGATTAAAAGCAGTGTGATAGGGTGATGGGCTGTCAGAATCAGAGGATAGACATTTGCCTGATAACTGCTCCAATCCATAGGAAGTTAAAAAAAAAGCCTTTTGGCTTGCTTTTTCCTCTCTTTTCTTCTGGCAAGTGGAGTGATTCAGGCTATGGTTCCAATTAGGACATATGGTGAAATTAACGAATCTCTCCCACTATACCGGTGTTGGCCAAATTTAGTACAGAGAGGATGTGAACTTTTCCTTGATAACAATCACGCCTGCAGCCGTCATCTCCCAGGCACCGCCAGGTGTCAGATCGTGCCTGCGCTGTCACCCTAACAACCATGCTGAGGGTAGGTGTCCTTGCCTGTTGTCACCTGTTCTGTGTGGGGTTTGGAACTTATTTTGTTCACTTAGTAGCTGGAGCTTGTATCATCTGGGTTGCTCTGAACCTGGGTCACAGATGAGGCCTCTGTGAGCAGGTGGGTGCTCTTGGGGACAAAATGGAGAGGTGAGGGTGGGAGGCTGGTGCCCCAGGGAGTGAGAACCAGGCTGGTGAGGTGAGACAGGGCCCTGGGACATAGAGGAGGTAGGGAACCTGGCCTCAGCCTGGCCCCTAGGCAGACCTTCATCCTGGAGTCATTTTGGGCCCTGGGGACTGTCACCCTCCTTGGGGAAGAACCCCTAAACCAAGCTGTCCAGAGTTTGGAGCCTTGGACTCCACTTTGGAAGTGCAATTTGGAGAAACTGGGCTGTTTTCTCAAATGGTTAAGTCCCCCCAGGGACTTGCATGGGGCAGATAGGAGGGGCTGGAAGCTGTGTGAGGCCCCGTGTAGGGGAGAGGGGAAGTGGACATGGGGGGACCTGTTGTGTGCGTGCCTCCCCCCATCCTCGCCCCCACTCCCACCCTGGGCCTCTTCAGAGAAAGCAGGGTTGAGTGGCCCTGCACAGCTCCACTGTGCCCAGGGATGGGGCTGCTTTCTCTCCAGCCTAACTCTTCAGCAGGAAATGAAATTTCTAAGGGCTGCCATTTTGTGACATGAAGGTTACCAACATTAGAAATCTCCCTTAGGTCGGAGGCTAGCTTGCAGAACTGGGGTGGGCCTAGCACTCAGCCTGGCATCATGCATTCTAAGGTCTTCCAGTGTTTCAAGAGAAACCAGAAATCCAGATTTTATGTGTTATCTGCTGAGTTTTAAACATTGATAATGAATTAAAAAAACAACACAAGGACGTCCCTGGCCATCCAGTGGTTAAGACTCCACACTTCCAAAGCAGGGGGCATGGGTTTGATCCCTGGTCAGGGGAGCTAAGATCCTGCATGCCATGGTGCAGCTGAAAAAAGAAAAAAAATACTGAGTGGCTCTAATAGGAAGCCTGTGATCTATTGGGAGGTATTTGCATCAAAATGTAAAATAGACTGCAAACAGCATAGATGTTAAAAAACAAAACAAAAAAGCCACTATAGGGCTGAATGATTTTCTAGCTGGATGTCTCATGGGTGCCATTTTTTGCTTCTGAGGTGGAGTCCAGGAATTATGGGGCCAAATCTTTAGACGAGCATAGAAGATGTAGAGGGCTTTCCTGGTGGCTCAGAGGATAAAGCATCTACCTGCAATGCAGGAGACCCAGGTTCAATCTCTGGGTTGGGAAGATCCACTGGAGAAGGAAATGGCAACCCACTCCAGTAGTCTTGCCTGGAGAATCCCATGGACAGAGGAGCCTGGCAGGCTACAGTCCATGGGGTTGCAAAGAATCGGACACGACTGAGCGACTTCACTTTGAAGATGTAGAGGTCGGGTCAGCACTGCATCCTCCCACGCATGTCCCCATTTCATTCCTTCTCTGCTGCTTCCTAGCACCTAGGATAGGCCTGGTGGCTGGTGATGTCCAACTAGTCATTCCTGAGGAGATGATTCCACTTGGTGTATTCTCCATAACTGTGCCCCAGGGGTCCACAACTTTGTGCTTTGTGCTGTGGTGACATTGTGTAAATATGTGTGAGCGTCTGTGAGTGTGACTATGAGTGTGATGTGTGCATACGTATGTGAAAGTGAAAGTCGCCCAGTCGTGTCCGACTCTTTGTGACCCCGTGGACAATATAGTCCATGGAGTTCTCCAGGCCAGAATACTGGAGTGAGTAGCCTTTCCTTTCTGCAAGGGATCTTCCCAACCCAGGGACTGACCCCGGTCTCCCACCTTGCAGGTGGATTTTTTACCAGTTGAGCCACAAGGGAAGCCCAAGAATACTGGAGTGGGTAGCCTATCCCTTCTCCAAGGGATCTTCCTGACCCAGGAATCAAAATGCAATTTGCATTGCAGGCAGATTCTTTATCAACTGAGCTATGAGGGAAAGTGAGTGTGATTGGTGTGTTTATGGATGTGTGAGGGCAGTTTGTGTCTATGAGTATGTGTTGGTGTGTCTGTCAGTGTGTGGATGTGTATGAGGATGTGTGATTGTGAGTGTGTAAATGAGGGAGAGCATGTGTGTGAATAGGTGTGAGTATGGGGGAATGTATATGTGAGCAGGTGTGTGTATGAGACTGTGTGTGAGCAGGTATGAGTGTGAGTGAGTCTGTATGAGACACACATGTGTATACGGGCAGATATGTATATGGGTTTGTGTATGAGAGCATGTAATGTGCAGGTGTACGTATGGGAGAGTATGTGAGTGGGGAAGTGTGAGTGTGGGTGAGTATGGGGATGTACATATGAGCAGATATGAGTGGGAGTGTATGAAATAATCTATGTAAGCAGTTGTGAGTATGGGTGAGTGTGAGTGAGTGTGAGTGTGGTAAGTGTACATGTGGGCACGGGCAGGTGTGAGTGGGGTGAGTATGGGAGTGTGTGAGTGGGCAGGTGTGAGTGGGGTGAGTGTGGGAGCGTGTGAATGTGGGCAGGTGTGCATATGGGAGACCGAGTGAGCAGGTGTAAGTGTGGGTGACTGTGGGAGTGTGTACATGTGGGCAGGTGTACATATGGGGAGTGTGTGAGTAGGCAGGTGTGAGTGGGGTGAATGTGGGAGTGTGTACATGTGAGCAGGTGAATATATGGGAGAATCTGTGGGTGAGAAGGTGTGAGTGTGGGAGTGTGTATGTATGGGCAGGTGTATATATAGAACAATGTGTGAGTGGGCAGGTCTGAGTATGGGCTAGTGTGGGATTATGTACATGTGGGCAGGTGTGCATATGGAGGAGTGTGTGAGTGGGCAAGTATGACTGTGGGTGAATGTGGGAGTGTGTACATGTGGGCAGGTGTACATATGGGAGAGTGTGTGAGTGGGTAGCTGTGGAGTATGGGCTAGTGTGGGATTATGTAGGTGTGGGCAGATGTGCATATGGGGGAGTGTGTGAGTGTGCAGGTGTGACTGTGGGTAACTGTGGGAGTGTGTACATGTGGGCAGGTGTACATGTGGGGGAGTATGTGAGTGGGCAGGTGTGAGTATGGGCTAGTGTAGGATTATGTACATGTGGGCAGGTGTACATGTGGAAGAATAAGTGGGCAGGTGTGAGTATGGGCAAGTGTGGAAGTGTGTACATGTGGGCAGGTGTACATATGGGGGAGTGTGTGAGTGGGCAGGTGTGAGTATGGGCTAGTGTGGGAGTGTGTACATGTGGGCAGGTGTACATGTGGGAGAGTCTGTGAGTGGGCAGGTGTGACTGTGGGTGAATGTGGGAATGTGTACATGTGGGCAGGTATATATGTGAGAGAAAATGTGAGTGGGCAGGTGTGAGTATGGGCTAGTGTGGGATTATGTACATGTGGGCAGGTGTACATATGGAGGAGTGTGTGAGTGGGCAGGTGTGAGTATGGGCTAGTGTGGGAGTGTGTACATGTGGGCAGGTGTACATGTGGGAGAGTCTGTGAGTGGGCAGGTGTGACTGTGGGTGAATGTGGGAATGTGTACATGTGGGCAGGTATATATGTGAGAGAAAATGTGAGTGGGCAGGTGTGAGTATGGGCTAGTGTGGGATTATGTACATGTGGGCAGGTGTGCATGTGGGAGAATGTGAGAGTGGGCAGGTGTGAGTATGGGCTAGTGTGGGATTATGTACATGTGGGCAGGTGTACATGTGGGAGAGTGTGTGAGTGGGCAGCTGTGAGTCAGGGGTTGCCCTGCCTGCTGGGCACCCAGGCTCCTCTCCAGGTCACTTTCCCCTCTCTGGTGTGGGCTCCTAGCATCTCTGCTGGGGCCCTGCGTCCCCACACCAAGGCCAGGTGGTCCTGTGGGGGAGGCCGTGTGGGAGGCCCTGAGACCAAGACCGAGGGGCAGGTAGACATCCTGGGTATTGACACTCTGAACCAGCGGGTATAGTGGAGCAACCGCCGTCAGCATCAGGCAGAGTAGGAAAGTCACTCAGCCGCGTTCTTCCCCACGTCCTGATCCACAAGGCAGTGAGAGATAATAAAGTGTGTTGCATTAAATCACTAAATCTTGGGATGGTTTGTCAAACAGCTATAGATAAGCAGACTAATCAATGTCTTAATATTTCCCAAATGATAATGTGTCATGTTTGGTAAAAGATTTCTTTCATGCTGCTTCAGTTTAGGAAGAACTGTATCAGCAAACCAAGACAATTAAAAAAAATAAAGTAACAGCCCAAATCCCAGTGAGACCCTTGCTAGTTCATTCATTTGGATGCAGTTCTAATGATGATTACTTATTTTCCCCTGTTAGTGGCGTCACTGGTAACTAAAGTTAGCCTTGGCTCAAAAATCGATAGGTTATTTTGGAGCCCAGTGCAGAGCAGAGAGCTGTCTGATGACTGGCGACAGGGGTGCGGGGGCTCTGGCTGGCTCTGGGCTGCCCTCCTCCCTGCTCTTGTCTCCTGGGTGGTAGTGAGGAGCCGTGGCCAATGGCCTCCGGGGCTCACAGCCTGTGCAGAGGTGTGCAGAGCTTCCAGCAGGCCCTTCTATGTGATGAGGCAGCAAAAGTCCAGCAGAGCCACCGTGTTCCTCTGTTCATATGTTGGAGTCCTAACCCTCAGCCCCTCAGTATCTGACCTTATTTGGACGTAGGGTCCTTTCAGAGGCAGCAACTTAGAAAGAGGCCCCTGGGTGGGCCCTGATGCAGGGGGACTGGACCCCTTGTAAGAAGAGGAGATTACATGCAGACGGGCACAGAGGGAGGGCCCTGTGGAGACCTGGGGAGTCTGTGAGCCAGGGAGCAAGGCCTGGGCGGGGCCCTTCCCCACTGCCTCAGGTGGAACCAGCCCTGCCGACATCCTGATTTTGGATTTCTGGCCTTCAGAGCCGTGACATCATAACGTCTGTTGTTTAAGCCTCCCAGTTGTGTCATTCTGTTATGGTGGGCCTCGTGGATGAATACACTCATGCGTGTGGGTGCTGGTCACAGTCACACCTGCTGTGGGGGTGGCCGTGGTGTGTTCTGGCCTGAATTCCGGGGGCCCCTGTTTGGACAACCATCTCCTCACCATCATGGTGTCTCCACGGCTTCCGTGAGGTGGGTCCTCAAGCCCTTCCGAAACGTGACTGTGTTCGTTTCCAAGCTGATGCTCACAGCACCACACTGCACTCGTCCCAAAGGCCCTCACATCATATCTGTGGCTGTGTCTCTCTGTGGCTTCGTTGATGTGAGGTGAGGGGTCCCACAGTGGGGACAATCAGCATTGGCCCTCCAGCTGGGTCCTTGGTCCCTCCACTTCTGTGTCTCATGGATGAGAAGCCCCCAAGGTGGGACAGCCTGGTACATTCTCTGTCAAAGCTCCATGGGCAGCTCTCGGCGATCTGTCCCCAAGCTGTCCCTGACTTTGCACATTTGGACCCAGTGTACCTGGGGCAGAGGGGCAAAGACAGGAAAGCCCAAATAGTCTCTAGGAGATGCTGTCAATACTGGAGGTCGTGTGGGGTGGGGGGCCTATCCCAGCCCCAGAGGCCACGCCCCCTAGGCCGCCAGGTTCAGTGGCTGGTCGAGGCAGGAGCATAAGGCCTCCCCGTTTGCTCCAGCCCAGCTCCTGCCAGGCACAGTTGTCCTGACTGTGATGGCCGAACCCGAGGCTGAGGCAGGACTGGGGCTCCCAGTGGGCAACCTCAGAGGACAGCAGCGTGAAGTGTGGTGGGGCTCTGAGCAGGCCGTGAGGGCGGCTGTGGTGGGGAGCAACTGGCAGAGGGCAAGGCTGCGGGAGGGAGCGTGCAGGAGACAGAAGGTGTAGCGAGGGTCAGGAGCAGGGCCAGCAGCTTTGGCAGGGTGGTGACGGACACCGGGTCACGGGAGCAGCTGTGAGCCCCAGGGAAAGAGCAGGGCAGGGCAAGGGCACAGGCTGAAGAAGCCTGCGGCCCAGGTGACTGCATCCAGCTTCCTCAGGAAGTACCGCTGCAGCATCCCTGGGGCTTTTCAGCGAGGGCCACACTGGCTTCCTGGAGGCAGGATCAGAGAGAGTGGACTGGACAGGATGATTTTTCGAGAGTGATCTTGGGATAAAGCGAGAGCAGGCAGAGTGCACTGGGGCTGCCACACAGGCCAACTGCTGGGCTGGAGTGGCCTTCAGAGATGTCCCACGGGGGCAGTGGGCTGAGATGGCCAGGCCTCTATGCTCCTGCCTCCACCAACCATTGGGCCTGGCTGCCTGCTAGGGTGTGGCCCCTGCAGTTGGGGTCTGCCCCTCCCCAGTTCCCCCCCTCAACACCCATTTGGGCTTTCCTGTCTTTCCCCCTCTGCCCCAGCAGCCACCTCCCAACCTTCCATCCCCCCAGAAGCAGGAATCCCCAGGGGACATCTCCCGGCTGCTGGCACCTGGGTCCCTAATCCTTGTCTGGCATCTCCTCCCTTTGCCTCTTCCTCCTGCCCCCAGGCCCTGGCTGTCTCTGGAGGTGCCAGGGAGCTGCTGGGGCCAGCTCTTGGCTAATGTCACGTGTTTGGTGCTATCACAGATGCTGTGGGTTCTTCTGAGGTGGACCTGCATTCCAGGAGTACCACCCCACCCTGTGATCTGCCCACATAGGGGCCTCTCAGTGCCGGACCGTCCTTGGCAGGCAGGAGTGTCTTCCAGGTGCTGGCCCTGGAGCCCTGGCTCTCCTCCTGTCACACCTGTGCTCACTGCTGTCTCCCGGCCCCTCCTTAGGGCATCTGCTGCTCCAGGTCCCTGTGGTCAGGGCTGCTCCTCTCCCCTGTCTGAGCCAAGAGACCAGAGCAGGCTGCTTGGGCCAAGAAACCTGTTTGTGGCCAAGCAGCCACCTGTGCCCCGAGAGAAGCCACGAGGGCCTGAGCCGGGCCAGTCGGATTCCGGAGGCAGAGGCCATGGGAACTGGGAAGGCCAGCAGAGCCTGTAGGCAGGAGGCAGCTGCGTGCTGCTGGCAGGGATTGGTTGGGAGAGGAGAAGGGGCCAGTGAGCAGAGGTGCAGGAAGGCACCCACCCAGTGGGAGGGGGCGCTCACTCAGGGAGCCCCACTCTCTGGGGACTGAACCATGGTGACATGACTGAGGTAGTCTGGCTCCTGCCGTGGCCATTCTGGCTGGACTTACTTTCAGCAAGGGCATCCCAGGCCCCTCTTTAGGGGCAGGTGCAGCACCCCAGGCCTCCAGGGGCAGCAAGGGCTCCGTTCCAGACCAAGGCCACCTCCCCATTCTGTGTTTATTTCCAGACTGGTAACCAAGTCATCAGGCTTCCCAGGTGGCGCTCGTGGTAACGAACTCGCCTGCCAACATAGGAGACTTAAGAGACCTGGGTTCTATCCTTGGGTCGGGAAGTTCCCTTGGAGGAGGCCTGGCAACCCACTCCAGTAGTCTCCTGGAGAGTCCCATGGACAGAGAAGCCTGGCAGGCTATAGTCCACGGGGTTGTGATGCGTTGCACACGATGGGAGTGATTTCGCATACACACAACCAGCTAATCATCTGGTATGTTTCATAGATAAGCAGCGGGAGGCTGGCCTGGATCAGCCATGTCTGGAGGGTGTGAGGGGCTGAGGGGCTGAGAGACTGTGGAGTCGAGAGGGAGAGCCAGGGCTGGGAAGAAACCCTCTTCCTTCTGGCTGGAGGTGAGAAGGACCAGGGGCTGCCGAGGGGTACCCACAGAGGGCGCGATTCCTGGACCTGCTCTTATGGAGCCAGCCATAGTTGCTGGAAAGCCATTGGCATCAGGGTCAAAGCCTTACTAAGGACAGGGCTCTGAGCAGGGAGGCCAGGTGAGAATCTGTTCTGGGCACGTCGCATGTGCAGACCTTGGCTCATGCTGGAGTGAGGCCCTGTTTCTGTGGCCTAAAATTGGCAGCTACTTAATGGCCCTGTTAGCGGGATGAGTATCTAAATCATAAAGTGGTTAAAGTGAATGTGGTGCAGTCATTAAAAAATTTACCAAACATATGAATTAACACTCAAAAAAATGCTTGCCACATGACCTTGAGTACAAAAAGCAGGCAACAAAACCATTCCCAATCCTTGAAATTTTGCTTTGTAAACAAATAGGAGCTAAAAGGCCTGGAAGGAAATATGTGAATATGTCAACCCTGAGTTTATGAGTTTTTTTCTTTTTAATTTTTTGGCATATTTTCCATCAGGACAAAAGTTATTTTAAAAAATGAAGAGAAGGTGAAATGCTGTTATCATGTTTGTATGAGGTGAGTATCAGTGAGTTCATCCCTCCTGTCCCATGAACATCCTGATCTTGCTGAGGCTGAAACTGTGTTGGGCTCAGAGGTCCCAGGGGGTGACACTGGGTCTTGGCCCTTGGGGACCCATGTATATTGGGGGCAGCTGACCGAGGACTGGGCCTTCTGGCTATGGTGAAGGGGAGAGGGTTTGAGGGGCCCTGGGGTGAAGATAAAGCTTCTCAGAAGTTCCAGAAGGATCTGGCCTGGGGCGGGAGGGGGGGCGGGGGGGCGAGGGAAGAAGTGTGTTCTTCAGT
>SJYC01137213.1:0-134728 GCA_006408675.1 Madoqua kirkii
AAAAGTGTGTTCTTCAGTTTCCCTGAATGACACAGGTGAGCTGCTGCCTGCTATGCCTTCACTTTTCTCTTGAGGTGGGCTGGTGGGGGCAAGTCTGCTGTGGTCAATTTGCCAGCAAGGTTAAGTCAAAGCTTTTGTGGGCCTGTGTTGTCTTGCTTGTATAGTCAGAGTAGTAACCTGCCTGCTGCCAACAGCCTCAGTGTGCTGCGCTCCTGCACATGCTCCCGGGACACGCGTGTCCTGCTGGGCTGGTGGGCAGCAGGTCAGCATGGGCTCCATCCACCCCATCCCAGGGCCTGGTGCTGGAAGAACCCAGGGAAACATAGGACTAGGGGGGGAGAGCGGTGCAGAGTCAGAGCAGGCCTGGGGTCAGAGCTCAGCAGTGACCCTGCGTCCAGTGTCTGGGGGCAGGGCTGCTGTTGCTCACATCTGGCCCCTGGCTTTTTGGATGAATGCGCTGTGAGTGAACAGGGCCGGAGTCTTGGGCAGAATTTGTTTCTGCCTGGGGCTGGCATTGCTGGAAGACGCAGTTAACACGGCCCTAGAATGGTCACTGTGTTCCTGCACCTCTGTCAAGAAGCCCTCCTGTAGCTGCTCTGGGTCCTGGCAGGTGTGAGGATGAAGCTACATGACCAGCAGTAATTTCCAGGTTTAATTCTGCTTCCTCCCTCCCCTGTCTTTCTAATCTCCCCAGCCTTAAACTACTGTATTTCTGGGATCCCACATCCCTGCCCATGCGGTCTTCCCTTTCCTATTCTGTTCCCCTGAAGCCTCCCTTATGCACTGTGCCCTAGTGAGGATGTTCAGAGGCAGAGCATGAAGAGGGTCCCAGCTTCCAATCTTGGAGTGTCCCCGCCCAGGCCCTCCCCACCACAGTCCCTCAGAGCTCCCACCGAGAGTCCCTTTGTCTGGGACTTGCCTTCCTCTTTGCACAGGGCTCAGTGCCTTTTCAGGGGCCAGGCGGCTCTCACCCAGGCAGCCCCACCTGAGCTCCTGTCTGGGAAATGCAGATTTGGGTGGTCTTCAGTGGGCTGCCTCCCAGGATGCCCAGCTTGTGACCTTCCAGGTTGGTGGATGGGGAAATCTCCTGGTTTCCTCATGGTTGGGTGGGGACCAGGGACTAACTCCAGCTTCATTGTGAGCAGAAGTGACACCTCCAGGCTGGGCATTTCCTCTCTGATGTCAGGCTCTTCAGAGATCCTGCTGCCTCTTCCAGGGACCAGCTGATCTCCAGATGGCAGCCCTAACTCCATCTGAGTCTTGGAGTGAGGGAACACCCAGAAGAGTGCTCATCTGGGTTTGGTGGTGTTTGCAAAGCTAATCACTTTGATTCTAAATGACTAACAGTGGGTTGTCACTGAGGCAGGCCAGGTAATGCCTTGTGTCAGCTCACCTTGCCCAGAAAAGAGGAGATGCCCCTAACTGGAGGGGCCCTGGTAATGCATCCTTTAGGGGAACCACTGACTGGAGCCACTGGCCCCGGACAGGCACTGTTGTAACCACTGGAGTGATCATCTTAAACACGAGATCCTGGTAAGGAATGCAGAACTAACAAGCTGCCACCGCCTGTGAAGACTTTTGAAAGATCAAAAGGAGAGAGGAGATGCCAGTCCATAGGTCTTATCAACTACCAGATCTTTCTCACTGGAATCATCCTGAGAGATGCGTGCACCTCCCTCAGGAGGGAACCTGAGTCAAAGTGAGTGGCCAGAGACAGCCCGGAAAGTAACCCAATTACAGTGAAACGCAAGACTGCCAGCCATGTGGCAGAGCAGTCCTCCTGGGTTCCCTCACCCTCCTGCTCTCCACCCAGGCACCCCTTCCCAGTGAAGTCTCTTGCGTTGTCAACACACGTGTCTCCTCCGACAATTCATTTCTGAGCGTTAGGCAAGAGCCCACTTCCCCAAGAAGGGCGCCTGGAAGGTATCTCCCTTCTCGCAACACGTCTAGCTCAACCCTCCCATTTTACAGAGGGGGAATCTTAGGGTGGCATCTCAGGCCTCTCAGCCAGTGGGTGGCATAGCTGGAACCCAATCTCTGCCTCTTGCATCAGCCTCTTTTGATGAATCATGTTGCCTCCAGAAAGTGAATGTGTGGAAATGCTTCCAAAGCAGAACAGAAGAATGAATGAGCTGACTTGGAGAAGGCAATGGCAACCCCCTCCAGTACTCTTACCTGGAAAATCTCATGGACTGAAAAGCCTGGTGGGCTACAGTCCATGGGGTCGCAAAGAGTCGAACACGACTGAGTGACTTCACTTGGGGTGAGGGAGAGTCAGTATAGTGAAAAGAATGCTCCTTGGATACTCAGTATTAAAGTTAGCCTGAGGCTAGGAGGGTGTGTACAGCGGCCGACACCAGCCTGAGGCTTCCTGGCAGCAGTGTGGGCAGGCAAGGTCTGGGACAACTTTGGGCAAAGGGTTATGCTTCCTGAAACACACAGCCAGGCCTGAGGTCTGCCAGGAAGGGAGAAGGCTGGATGCAGGCTGGGATGAGTGTGGCAAGAAGCCACCTCATTCAGGGTGCAGCTGGCTAGGATAGACTGGACTAGCGTTGCTGCCCTGAGGAGTTGTACCAGCCTGTACTGGAGGAGGCGTTCACACATTATGTGACTTGTTCAGGTTCACACAACTTGTGTTGACAAAGCTGGAGTTTGACCCTGTGTCCCTGGAGCCGAGCCACGGAGGTGCAGCTTAGCACCTAGATTTCAGTACACCCACATTTGAGCTGTGTGTCTTCGGGGAATCGCTGTGACTTTCTGAGCCTCGGTTTCCTTGCCTGCCCAATAGGTAGAGCTCTTAGGAAACGTCCCATCCTGAGACGGAAGTCTTGGTGTTCCCATGTGTTTTGCAAGCAATGTGTGTGAATGCTGAGCAGTGCCCAGTACATGGCAGGCCTGCCCTTGACTGTGGTCTCAGAGGCCCCAGGCTGGATCTACGGAGGTTTCTCAAGCACAGATCAAGTTCCTGTCACCTGGTGACCTGCTGGAGTGAGTGCACTTTCCCTGGAAGAGAAGCCTGGTTTCCTGAGGTTTGTGGGAGGCTCTGAGAAAAGACCTGCCCCTTCTGGGAAGGAAAAAGGAGAGAGAGTGTCCGCAGGGAGCAGCTGAGGCCTGAGCAAAGAGGTCAGGGGAGGGGAGCAGGCCATGCTGGGAAGAGCATATTGATTTCCTCCTTTTAGAAATGGACTCAAGTGGAATCATTCATAATGTGCTCTCCCCACTGTTGACAATAACCATTCCCATCACTGCTGGGGAAATGGATTTGCAGCGCTCTCAGAAAGAGAAAACAGATTGCCTGAGATGTGCAAAGAGGGCTTGGTTCTGTCCCCAGATGCTTTCTGGAGAGTCTGTTGGTGGCTCGCTGGGGACAGAGGGCTGCAGGATGCACTGTCAGAGCTGCTCCGGGGACAAGGTCTGTGTTGAGCATTGAGGCCATAATAAGCAGTCAACCCTTGGGGCAGGGTCTCCAAGGGGGTATTGATGGACACTGGCAGTCAGGAGGCTACCTGGGGGAGGTAGGGTTGACCTCAGTCTCAGAAGCCCCAGAGCAGCCACACAGAGCCTTCTGAGCAGAGGAACATCATAGCCAAGGGCTGGCCACTGAGGTGCTTCCCGCAGGGACCAAGGGGAGCCTGGTGTGGCTGGAATCCAGGGTGAAGGTGAGAGTGTGGCTGGAGCCGTGGGCAGGAGAAGTGCCGGGGGTCTTGATGCCTTTTCTTGCTGCCACCCATCAGCACTGTCTAGGTGGGGTCAGAACACCTCTGGAGACAAGAGTGGGTGTGAGTGCAGCTCCTGCTAGTTAACCTAATGCCACCCTAGTCCTGGAGGAACCTGGTGGTGCTCGTGGTTCTGCTTTCCTTAATCTAGGCCTGAGGCTGCCTGGCATCAGGGCAGCGTCAGTGGATGTCCAGCTCAGCTGGCTATGACCTACCCTGGAGAGGACCCAGGACCAGCCCCTGCCCACCCAGACTGCACTGCCTCTCTTGGTGCTGGTTCACTTATTCATTTATCCATTCATCCTTTCTGCAGGAAGAATATCAACACTAAGGCTGAATAAGCTGGACTCACAGCATTAAGTAGGGTGGGGAGGGGTGGGGAATGTGGACAGACCCAAGCCTTGGAGCCAGGCAGACCTGTTGTCAAGTTGCACACATGAGCATGTGACCTTCAGAAAGCCACCTAAGATCTCTGAGCCTCAGTTTCTGAAACAGCAAAATGAGGTACCCCTTGGCAGGTGGTTTTGGGGCCTCTGGGGTATGGTAACTATAGAGGAATTGGCAGGTGCCAGGCCCATGCCTGGGGCCTGGGAGCCCAACAAGGCACTCTTATGTGCATGAATGCAGTGGGAAGGCCTTGTGCATGCTGTGTCCTCCCTGGAGCACTCTTCTCCTGGTACTCTGTGATCAGCTCCGAAACTTCCTTTAGGTGTTTGCGTGGTGCCACCTTGTCAGTGAGGCTCCCTGGTCACTGCCTTAATGCTGCATACATGCCATCTGTCGTGGCTTTGTGAGATTCAGGAGGGTAGGGCTTTGCTCTTTGTTCCCTGAATCTCCTCTGTGCCTGGAGTAGTGCCTGACACATGGCATGGGGTGGGGGTGGGGGGTGTTTGTGCTGAGATATTCTGTGGGGCAAGGTCACCAGCATGAAGCTCCTTCACCCCACGGCCATGGAAAAAGGGCCCAGGGTCATAGTGGAAGGGGCTCTGCTGGTACTTCTGAGCCTCAGTGGGGTGTGGAGAGCATTTCTGGCTTGAATCAGACAGAGCTGGTTTGTGCCTGTGTGTGTGTGTGTGTGTGTGTGTGTGTGTGGTGGACAGGCTCTGTCCCAGCCAGTGAGGAGCTCCTGGTCTGAGGGTGTGAGGCTTAAACTGAGATGTGTTTAGAGCCACCCAGGATGACATTAGAACCAGGCTCAGGCGTAACCTCCCAGGGAAGGGAGACCCCATGAGGACTCCAGGGGGTTGCTTGCTGGTTCCTAGTCAGGGCCCCTCCCTGAGCCTTCTCTGTGTGTCTTAGGGAGCCTGGGCTCCTAATTGACGTTGCCCCTGGGCGCCAGAGCTGTTCTCCCCTGGTCCCCAGCAGGGCACACACAGGTGGAGGAGCATCTGTAGAACTTCTGAGGGAGGTGTGGTGCAGCAAAGGACAAAGTCAGAGCCCCTGCCCACAACCCCCTGACACAGAGCCCTTCCCTGCATGATGGGCAACATGGCCAGGAATACAAAGCTTCCTGGGAGAGCTGGGGTCTGAATCCTGCCCCAGTGACATGCTCTGTGACCGTGGGCTAATGGCTGAGCTCACTGAGCCTCAGTTTCTTTATCTGAAATGGGCAGAGTAACAGTGCCTGCTGCAAGGGGCTCTTGTGGTACATCCATCCCAAGCAATAGGCCCTGGAGGGGGTGAGAGGCCTTGAAAGGACACCACAGCCAGTGCAGGTGAGCTGTGGCCCCAGACACATCTAGCCGCCTTCCCTGGTGAGCTAGTGAAGGAGTGGCTGGTGCTACCTGTGTTTGGCTCCAAGCTGGGGCTGCAGCTACTCCCTTCAGGGGGCTGGGGCTCCGGCAGCAGACTTTCCGGCTCCTGGTCCAGGTAGGGCGGGATGTGTTTCTGGGGTCTGAGAGTTCCCTCTCATCTGAGGTTCACTACCATCCTGGGCAGGAAGGGAGCACGACTCAGCAGAGACAGCTGGTCCCTGTCCACAGGACAGAGGTGTCTAGGGCCTGTGTGAGCAGGGCCACTCAGGGTGGACAGGGTGGCTGTCTGGAAGGGCCATCCTGGGCTTGGCCAACTGGGAGGGTAGTGGGCAGGTGGGGGTAAGCTGGGAGGGGCAGCTAGCTTTGATGCTTCTGGGTCGGGGGCCCAGTTCATGTGGCAGCAGCTTGCTCCTGCTGTACAGTAAGTTGGATAGCCAACCATATGTAGAGAAGTCTCCTGACCTAGTTCTGAAGACTAGAGTCCTCTCGGTGCAAAGGGGATGATGACCTCTGAGGGCAATTCATGCCTCACTTCTGCCTCCTTGAATCCTTAAACCTGGTCACCCAGTGCTTCTCTATCTAGAGGACATGGCTGCAGGGAAAGTCAGGGGAGTCGCTAGTGAGTGGCAGGGGCGGGCCCCATCCAGGGCACTGTGCCTCAGAGGCTAGCCCTCCAGTTCAGGGCCCCGGCAAAGCTGTTGCTCTCAGAAAGCTTCACTTGGGTCTCTGCCCCAACCCTGCTCCCAGCTTAGGCTCCTACCCAGGCCCCCAGTCCCTGGCCTTGTCTAAAGAGATGAGTGGTGCGGGGAACTGGCCCCAGGCTCCGGGGAGACATTTCTAATGGGAAAACATGCCCATTTGCCTAAATGAATCAAATCCATTTCTCTCCCATACATATTTCATGGGCTTCCTCTCTGTGTAATTTAATTATCACCGTTGTTAGTGTTAATGTCCTGGTTGGTGCAGTTCTGCTCCCCAGACCCTCAGAGCCTAATGTGGCTTGGGGCTCCGAGGAGGAGCTGAGAGAGTGGAACCATCACTATGGCAACAGGATGCAATAATATTTCCCAGTGATCTATTGCTTTAATCTTGAGAGCTTTGAGTATATTGCCAGCATTAATAAATAAGTCTAAATAACACCCTGGTGAGATTGATATTATTCTATCCATTTTACTGATGGATCATCCGCAGCTCAGGGGGGGTTACATGCCTGATCTGGGGGGAGAGGAGAGAAAGATAGGGATGGTAGAAATGCCTGCTAAGTGCTGCCCTGGCTCCTGGGTCCCCAGCATCCCTGCTGGAGGGGCTGGGTCAGGGGCCACAGGAGCCCCGGGAGCCAGTGGGAAAGTGTGCCCAAGTGTGCTCTGGAGGTACGATCCCTTCTGCTTTATGACTGAGTGGGAGCAGGGCAGTGCGAAGGACCCTCGGTCTCTTAGTGTTGCTCCTCTATTTTCTTAGTCCAGACAGTCCACTCAGAAACCTCTGTATGTTCAACAGTACCTTTCTTGGAAGTAATAACCTTTAACCCAATGCCAGTCTCGGCAGCCCCCGGTGAGAGCTACGAGGGTGATTCCTGAGGCAAGGTTCCCATGGTGAAGAAGGAGGAGTGAACAAAGGAGATAGGGGGCCTCCATGGTGGGTGTTAGGTGAGTGATCACGGTGCCTGCCTCTTCAGAAAATATGTTATCATTTTTATTTTTCCAACTGCATTCGTACACACCTAACTTGGAGGGGAACTTCCTTCCCCTTGGCTGTCCTGGGGTTGTCTCAACTCGAGGAGTTGGTCCTAGTTCTGAGTGCACCACGAGATTCTTGGCCTGGCCACACAGCAGTCCCTGCCGCCCGGTGGTTGTTTGCCCAGCCTGTCCATTCTTGCCTCCCTTCTTGCACACTCACACCTGCCCTGGCACCTGGGTCCTGGTACTGATGAGCTGTGTGTCTCCTCTCTCTGCAGTGAGCTCCTCGCCTCTGACTGTACGTGGGCCAAAGTAGCTGCCCTGCTTCCAGACTTACCCCACTTGGCCAGCACAGCTCTCCTCACAGGTCCTTGATCCGGGTTGTTAAGCAGGCTTCTTCCCCCTTCTAGGTGAGAATGCTTCTGGGGGTCCTTCTGTAAACCTCATTCAGGGCCACCCAGTCCATCAGAGGTGACTTAATTGCTGCCCTGGCTCCTGGGTCCCCAGCATCCCTGCTGGAGGGGCTGGGTCAGGGGCCACAGGAGCCCCGGGAGCCAGTGGGAAAGTGATGCCCAAGTGTGCTCTGGAGGTACGATCCCTTCTGCTTTATGACTGAGTGGGAGCAGGGCAGTGCGAAGGACCCTCGGTCTCTTAGTGTTGCTCCTCTATTTTCTTAGTCCAGACAGTCCACTCAGAAACCTCTGTATGTTCAACAGTACCTTTCTTGGAAGTAATAACCTTTAACCCAATGCCAGTCTCGGCAGCCCCCGGTGAGAGCTACGAGGGTGATTCCTGAGGCAAGGTTCCCATGGTGAAGAAGGAGGAGTGAACAAAGGAGATAGGGGGCCTCCATGGTGGGTGTTAGGTGAGTGATCACGGTGCCTGCCTCTTCAGAAAATATGTTATCATTTTTATTTTTCCAACTGCATTCGTACACACCTAACTTGGAGGGGAACTTCCTTCCCCTTGGCTGTCCTGGGGTTGTCTCAACTCGAGGAGTTGGTCCTAGTTCTGAGTGCACCACGAGATTCTTGGCCTGGCCACACAGCAGTCCCTGCCGCCCGGTGGTTGTTTGCCCAGCCTGTCCATTCTTGCCTCCCTTCTTGCACACTCACACCTGCCCTGGCACCTGGGTCCTGGTACTGATGAGCTGTGTGTCTCCTCTCTCTGCAGTGAGCTCCTCGCCTCTGACTGTACGTGGGCCAAAGTAGCTGCCCTGCTTCCAGACTTACCCCACTTGGCCAGCACAGCTCTCCTCACAGGTCCTTGATCCGGGTTGTTAAGCAGGCTTCTTCCCCCTTCTAGGTGAGAATGCTTCTGGGGGTCCTTCTGTAAACCTCATTCAGGGCCACCCAGTCCATCAGAGGTGACTTAATAGTGTGGGGCCAAAAGACGAGGCTCTGCAGGCCTATTCCTCCTGTTAAGGTGCTGCTTTTGCCCCTGGTCAAATTGACTGGTCCCCTGGCTCTGGAACCAGTCATGTCCATGCAGGAGACCTAGCCTCAGGCCCAAATGTCCTGCACTTGGTAATGAGGTCAGATCATCTCAGACTGAGATAATTTTTGACTATTTCAGGTCTTTCTCCAGAAAGAGGGCTCCAGGATGCTGTGCTGATGGGCTCTGGCTAAAGCGGGAGTGTGGCCTCCACAGGCTCCTGGTCCCACGTGTGTACTTTCTGTGACCCCATTCCTCGTCTCACCTGTCAGTGTGGGCCCTGAGTGCTCTGCCTACGGAGCGGATGTCTTTCGGGAAGCTTCCCCACCCCACACCACTTTTCTCTGCCCCTGCCTCTCTGGCCATGGCTGGTGGGAGCAAGTGTGAGCATCTGACTCAAGCCAGTCCAACCATGATTCTCTCCCAGTCACTGGGAACTGGGCCTCATACTGTTGCAATCGCACTAGTACCTGCACCTATGTCTGAGGTGGAGATGTCCCCTGGGGTCCCCTGAGGAGGCTGAGTTTAGGGTGCTGAGTGGTACAGAGATGAGCGAGGGCTGGAGCACTGGCGGGGTGGGGTGGGGGCCCCACTCCTTGAAAGGCGGGAGGCAGGTGGCATGGGGCTTCTGCTTTTGGCCCATGTGCCTATGGGAGAGGAGGATCCTGGGAAGGAGGTGGAGGGAGAGAGGAAGAGAAGAGAAGGGAAGACAAGGAAACAGAGAAGGGCAGGAACAGCAGGAAGGAGAGAAGGAGGAGGGACTCCTGGGGCTTCCCTGCCAGCTCTGCTTTCTCGGAGGCCAGCTGTCAGCCCCAGCTCTGGGAGCTGCATTGTCCTCATTTTGCTTAATGGCAGGCCCTGGCCATTCCAGACGCAGGCCTGACTTCAGAGATCTTAGAGTATTCTGCCTGGCAGGAGTGTTTCTGCATGCCTGAGGCCTTGCACCACGCTGGACCAGTTGGACCAGATAAGTTTATCCAGACAGTGTGATTGCCGGTAAATGCCTGCGTTTTCTTGGGGGAGTGGAGTCAGTCCTGCAGGCTCCTGTGACTGAGCCCTAGTAAAAACTCTGGTCACCAGGGCTCAGGGGAGCCTCTGGTTGGGAATACTTTGCATCTGTTTTCATGTTGTTGGGGGAATTAGGTATGTCATCACGTAGCTCTGTTGGTAGGGACCCCCAGAAGCTTGTGCTTGCGTCCCCTGAGCTTCTTGCGGTGCCTTTCTCCCTGCACAAACCATCCTTGTGAGCAGAACATTTTTCTGAGTAGTGAGAGTCTGCTAGTTAACTATCCGGCCTGAGGATGCTCTTGGGGACACTCAACACAGGTTGGCTGTGGCTTACACATATTTCTCTCCCTTGTAAGCAAAAGAGCCTTGTCTGAGGCATCTTGGAATGAAAAAGATATACCAGAAGGGGTCCCAGCAGGGAATGGCACCTCAGCCTGGGTGGCTGTGGAAGGAACCAGTGAGCACTGTAGAGAGAGAGACACCACAGGCACTATGGCCAGCGAGGCCTGAGGCCCAAGGTGTGGGCCGCCGTGGTCAGAGGAAGCACCTGCTCACGGGCCAGTGGCTGCGTGTGGAGGACACGGCCCCACCTGCTGTGGCCTGGGGTGGACGCCAGCCTGGTTTGACCTTCCTGCTTCTGCTTCCAGGTTTCTGGCGAGGCCTCGTGTTGGCCATACCCAACAGGAAGCTCCAGGGCAGGTAAAACCAGGGAGAAGCAAGGTCCCAGGGCTAGGCCTGATGCTTGAGTGTCTCTGGGGTCCCCTGTGGAGGCTAAGGCTCAGGGTGCTAGGGACGTTGCTCTGGGCCTGCAACTTGGCCCAACTGCAGCCCCACGGTGGCCCAGGTGGAGTGATGTTCGTGTGGTGGAGCTGTCGTCAGGTGGGGTCCCCTCTCCCTGAGAGGTGCTCAGAGAGGAGGAGAGTAGCAGGCCTGACCCACTAGTAGGCAGAGCCTGAGGGGCAGGCTTAGGTACCCTGCTCCTGAGGGTAGCATCCGGCTCCAGGCCTCTGTGTGCTGTCCACCGGTGGGAGGAGAGACAGGGTGGTCTGCCAGGATCTCCAAGTGGGACCGCCTTGCCTGCCAGCATGCTGCCTCTCCCGGCTGCAGGATGCTCAAAGCAGATCCTGTGCTGGGAATGGGCAGGCCCAGATGTAAAGAATGGATGGAAAAGGACTTGCTAAGTAATTTGTCAGTTAGTGAATGCCCCACTTCTTTCCACAGAGGATTCAAGACAATTCACAAGAACTCATACAATACAGTAATTACAAAATAGAGACAGATCATTAACCAGAGAAAAAGGTAAATGAGTATGCCAGGTGGGCACTGGCAGGCTGTTCCTTGGCCCTGGGATCACGTTCATCCTCTGCGCCCCTGGCCTGGTCGTGCTGCCTGCCTTTGGTCTGAGCCCTAGGGTATGAGTCCTCCTCATTTGGGAGGCTGTGTCGCAGGGGGCTGACTCCACCCTGGGGACTCTGTGTTCTTCCTGAGCTGGCCGGCCAGAGTTGTCACCCCTCAGGTCCCTGTCTGGGGCCGGACTGTGCTCTTCTGATCAAAGCCCTGGCACCCACACTTACTCCCTTGCCACATCAGTGAAGGGAAGGCTCTGGGCCCATCCACTGCTGTTGCCTCCTAGGCTGCCCCACGATCCTACAGGTACCTGGAAGTGGAGGGTGGGGGACGTGGGAGGTGTGCTGAGTAAGCAAATGGTTGTGCAGAGGTGATGCTCTGACTACACAGAGTGAGACTTCCACACTCTCGTGTTAGCTTTGCCCTGGGTCTCTTTTTATTCTAATTTAATATTAGCTTATGTGTGTGTTAGTTGCTCAGTCGTGTCCAACTCTTTTGTGGACTGTAGCCCATCAATCTCGTCTGTCCATGGGATTTCTCCAGGCAAGAATGCTGGAGTGGGTAGCCATTCCCTTCCCTAGGGGATCTTCCTGATCCAGGGATGAAACCTAGGTCTCCTGCGTTGCAAGCAGATTACTGTCTGAGCTACTAGGGAAGCGTGCAGCTGAGCTACTAGCAAACACATACACAGTATTAGCTTCTTCTGCATATGGAACTTTGTAGCAACTTCTGCTTCCTTTTTGGAATAAGGCTTAATGTATTTAAAACAAAATAAAGAATAAGGGGAAATGGAAGAGTAAATCCAAGAAAAGTGAACAGGCACATTATCAGATGATTTAGGACCTGGGTCGTTTCTTCAAGCTGAGAGCTTGTATGTGGCTCTGAGCTCCCTGTGTCTCCTGTGGGGAGATACAATGTGCTTATTTTCAGCAGGGTGTACACCCAGGATCCCCATAAGCCCCACCTTTCCCGCATGGAATCCAGGGAGAAGAATGTGCCCTTGCCCTTGTGTGTATTTGAGAAGGTGTGAACACTGCCCTGTTAGGTGGATGGTCAGGAAAGGAGTACACAGGAAGGATTTCTGCACTAAAGGCTCAGATGGGACCCCAGGCTGCTGCAGACTTCAAGGCAGAGGATCAGACTGTGCTGGGCTGGCCAGTTGCCCAGGGTGGGGCTTCAGCACACACCTCTACCCAGTATACACAGCCACCGGCCCAGCTCGGTCAGCTCTGACCATCAGCATCCTTTGAGTGCTCCATTCTTCTAACTATGGTGCGTGTGTAACTTGGATAAAAATGAAAACCCATCTCTGTACCCAGTCCTGTGCACTCTCTTGATCCCACCCTTCTTTCCATCCAGGCTTAATATGTATTCCCTGACTAGAAACCTGATTTCTGTCCCCCAAACTCTGATCTGCTGGTGTGGCAGGAAGCTTTGGAATTGGTGCATTGGGCTGGATCCCCTCTCTCTGTTTCTAACTGGTTCTCTGCATCAGCTGCAGGTCGCTGTGACCCTTTTTTTCCTTTTAGGGTGCCTCTGAAGTCCTGCCCTCTTTCAGCACCTCAGTTTCATCCCTCAGAGCCTCCGATACCTGCTGGTTCCCATGTCTGTGCTCTGCCAGCAGCCATGCTCAGATCAGGCCTCCCCCTTAATCCCAAGTCCCAGGGGCCGTAACCCTGCTGCTAACTTTCTCCTTGCTGCCCCTGTGCATGCTCCTACCTGCCTTCTGCATCCCTCTCCCCAACCCCGAGTGCACACCTCCCACTAGGGCTCACCATAATTCTCAGCCCGGAGCACTGATGAACTTAGACACTAAGTGCAAGCTCGTTGATTTAACCAATCAGTGTCTAACAATCCGGGCATTACCACCCACCTTGCGGGTTGGTGAGTGCAGCCCAGTGCTTGACAGATCACTGACATCACGAGGAAGACCATTCCTTTGTCCGCACATCCAATACCCTTCCAGGTACATGGCCAGCCTGGTCCCAGCTCCACCTCTGGTCCCTTGCCTGGCTCTCCCTGCTTCATTGGTACACAGGCTATACTTCTGAAGGGCTCTGAGGGCCATGGGAGCAGGCCCACCAACCTAGAGCAGATACCAGAGTTCCTGGAGGTTTACAAGCATTGGTTCATGACAATGATGATCACAACTATTAATGTATAACCCTACACTTAAATGAATTATGTTGTGAACAAAGGTAGTCATCTGTCTCTAGTCTCTACTTCTTTCACTACCTTTGACTGTGCTGGATACTCTTGGCATTATTTATGTTGGCTGTGACTCTGAGTGTCTAATGTGACTTTGTACATACTCACACACCTGGGGCATCTGCAGGGAGCCCTGGGGTGGCTGCTGGCAAAAGGGAAAGGTGAATTCCACTCTCCAGGACTTTTTGTGGCCTGGCCCTGCTCCCTCCTCCAGGTGCCAGGGCCACTGAGATCTGACAGGGAGACTGTGAAGACATCCATGTGGAGAGAAGAGGGTGCAAGGAGAAACGCTCACTTGGTTTGGGGTCAATATCAAAATCCCTGCTGATTTGTAGAGATGTGGATGGACCTGGAAACTGTTATACAGAATGGATAACAGAAAGAACTGTATATCATATATTAATGCATATATGTGGAATCTAGAAAAATAGGACAGGTGAACCTGTTTGCAAGGCAGAAATGGAGGCACAGGCATAGAGAACAAACATATGGACACCAAGTGGGGAAGGGGGTGTGGGATGGACTGGGAGATTGAGATCAACATATATACATTATTATAGATAAAATAGGTAACTAAAGAGAACCTGCTGTAAGCACAGGGAACTCTACTCAGAGCTCTGTGGTGACCTGAATGGGAAGGAAATCCCAAAAAGGGGGACATGTCTATATGCACAGCTGACTTGTTTTGTTGTACAGCAGAAACTAACACAACACTCCTCCCCCCAAAAAGAATCCCTGCTGTTCAAGAAGAAATATACAAATGCAGCGGAACGTTCTGGCATGAATGTGCTAGCAGGAAGCAGTCAGGCCTGACTTTATCAAACCATGAAGCCATAGATAAATAACGCAAAACAGGACAAAGTGTTTCTAAAAATAATGGAAGATAAAGTAAACAATGTAAAATAATGATTTTAAATGAGCAACTCCAACAATTTATTCTGTGTTAAAGTGGCATTTCATGTTATCTGGGAAGAGTAGATTTATTTACCAGCAACTATATGCAGCCATCCCCCCGCCAAGCCATATTTTCTGTCCCCTACAGTCCGCTTGGGCCTGGATCTGCCTGTCCATAGCTACTCCCTCCCCTCCCAGCTTAGTGGTTCTTTGATGGCTTTTGAACTTTCTGTGGCCACAGCATGTGGGCTTCTGGGGACCTAGAGTGAGCGTCAGCCTCAGATCCCATCTCTGCAGTTCCCTGCCCAGGTCTGACCCAGTGGACCCGCAGGAGCTGCTTAGAGAGGCCGAGGGTGAAGGTAAGTTATTGCCCCGGGGAGTGGACATCGGCCAGTGGGAGGAGCGAGGAGGTGACATCCTGGCCACCTCCTCCGCAGCCGCTCTGCCAACAGGCTGTGTCCCACTTGGCTGAGTGCTGTCAGGATTTGCTTCCCCTCCTTCCTGGTTCACTCCTCTTTCCCTCACTCTGGCTCCCTGGAAGTGCTGGCACAAACGTTTGACCTAGGCTCTGATTTCTAAGGAAGCTGTGCTAAAGTAAGCACATATTATGTCCCAGGCAGTGTTTTGGACACTGGAACACTGTAATGCACAAAACAGAAAAACATCTCGGTCCTCATGGAGTTGATGTTCTAGAAGTGGTGGTGGGCTGGGGAGGATGGTGTTATGGACAATGTCATAAAGTGGTGAGCAGTATGAACAAACTAAAGTGAGGCTCTTGCAGGGGAATGCCAAATGAGGAGGAGGGGCAGCTTTACATGGAGTGTTCCAAAGAGACCTCAACACTGAGGCTGACATCTGAACACAGACCTAAAGAAAGCCTGAAGTTGGAGAGGGCCATGTGTGTACAAGGAGGAGAGTGTTTCAGATGAGGGGAACTGAGGTGCAGAGGCCCCGAGGCAGGACCATGCTTGGCATGTTCAAAGCCTAGGATAAAAGGCAGAGTGGCTGGTGCAGGGTGAGTGAGGAGCAGAATGGGGTCCAAGAAGACCAGAACACATTGGGTCATGATCTTGTTGGAGCTGGGAGAAGCAGGGAGATCTGAAATTGCTGTTCACTGGTGTGGTGGGAGATGATGGTGGCGTGGACCAGCATTCAGCAGAGGGCTACTGGCTATGGAAAGAAGAAGAGGAGGCAAGGGTGACTGCAGGGTATTTGGCCTGAGCACTGGGAGGTGCAGTTGTCACTAGAGAAGCTGAAGGGAAGAGCAGGCTTTGAGGGGGAAGAGCAGAAATTCAGACTGTGTGTACTGAGTTTAAGGTGCACATGGAAAGGTGGGTGGATAGTTGCGGATAGAAGACTGGGATATGGATTGGAATTGTGCACAGTTCTTCCTGTATTCTTTTGTGTCTTTCTACTTCACTTGGTATAATATCTGTGAAAGTTGTATGTCTATATTTATTTTGCTGTATGGAATTCCATTGTATGAATAAATCCCAATTTATTTATCCATTTCACTTCAATAATCATATGGCTTGTGTCTGATATTTGGCTCATATGGATATTTCCACTGTGATTATCCTTTATATGTGCACATGTATCTATGGGCTATACACCCAGAAGTGGGAGTGCTAGGTCATAAACAAGCATATTTTCAGTTTTACTGATAAAATCAAACTGTTTTTCAAAGTATCTGTATCATCTTGCACTCTTCCTGGCAGTGTCCGGTGAGTCTGAGAATTCCGGTGGGTCCATGGTGCTTGCTGATGCACTGTCAATATGGTGGGTTTATAGGGTATTTCATTATGCTTTTAATTTGTATTTTCCTGTTTTATTTGTGGAGTATGTATTATTACTTCAATATAAGTCATTGAAAGATTTTAGTGATAATAAAAACAAAGAGAAACTGACTGTCACATTCCAAAAGCCTTGGGAGTTTCCTGGCTGCCTGGTGGTTAGGACTCTAGGCTTTCACTGCCACGGCCCAGGTTCAATTCCTGATTGGGGAGCTGAGATCATACCTGCCATGTAGTGTGGCCAAAAAGCCAAACCAAAACCAAAACCCCAAACACCAATAACAAAATTTCCAACAAACAAGAAAAACTGGAAGAAAGAAGGAGAAAGGTGTGGGACAGGGAGTAAGAACATACCTCTTGTCCATCTAACACTGAGTTAGTCAGTGGATATTGCCTGGAACTTGGGTAACTTACTGGGCCTTATGTAATGTCAGTGTGAGAAGATCCATGAAAGTCATACTAAAAATTTCCTGTTTGACCATCTTCTCTTAGCTTCTAAGGGGACACGAAGGCTAAAGCTATTGATGGGAAAGAATTGGGTGGAGGCTGAGTATGGTTTTAAGCAGGGGCTGGTAGTACAATTCAATTTCCTTAACTTGGTGTCATTCTCTGTCTAGTTCCCCAAGTCCTTCTATAGACTGGTTAGGAGATTTGGAAGATCTCCTAACATGCTGGGAGGCCCCAGAATTGGAACGTGGAGCAGTCTAAGGGTGTCGCCTGAGCAGCAGGTCCCAGTCTAAGGTGTCAGCTTCCTTTGGGCGGGCATGCTGGCCTCTGCAGAGCACACGGGGCTCCTGCCTCTGACCGTGGAAGCACTGCTTCTCCCTTGAGCAGTGGTCTTTCCCAGGTGCATTTCTTTGTAAGCAGTAGCATTCCAGAATTACATTAGGCACCTTCAGCTGAGCCCAGGAACACAAGCAAACTGTGAGAAAGACACTGTAAGTGTGAAAACTGTACCATAGCTCTGCGTGCTGGATGCAACAATAGGGACTCGGAGACTCTTAGTGGTGCAATCAGGGGATGGCCCAAAGCTCACACACCAAACTCTGTGCTCTTCAGCTGAGAGGCCACGCTCTTGTCCAGCACCGTGGGACTCTTATGAAAGGGTTTCATTCATAATGCAACAGTCACGAAAAAATTTCCAGTAAACTCCTTATAATAGAAATTGTACAGGTCAGCGCTTTGACCCAGTGCGGTGAAAATGGAGACTAATAACAAAAGTAAAAGCAAAATCTTCATCCATGTAAAAATTAAACGGCTGCAGCGTTTAATTTCCTGCAACCATTTCCTAAAAAACTTTTAAATCAAAGCAAATTTGAAACCACAATGGTTGAATACTAAGAAAATGGCAATGTGAAAACCTAGGAGATCTGTCAAAGATAGAATGAAGCAGATTCATGACCTTACATGCTTTCAAAGTTAGGCAGAAAGGAGAAATGAATAAAGCACGCTTTCAATTCAAGTTAAAAAGAGAAGAATGAGGTGAATTAAGGAAGCCAGGACAAAGGAATTAGGAGTTAGGAACAGAAATTAATGAATTAGAAACCCCAAGTCACAAATAAATACTAGAATGGGTACTTTGGAAAAACCCAACAAAGAGATAAACGGCTGGCTAGTCCTGTTGGCCCTGGTGTATTTCACCAGGATACACATGATGGATGGCATTGCAGCCAGGATGGCTCCCTGTGTGAACCCAGGGTAATGTGCAAGTGCACACCCCTCCCAGGAACTCCATTCCTCAAACACTCAGGAAACTCTTCTGGAATGTAAACTGGTGGAATGTGATCAGTTTAGGGATAAATTTGAATTTGGTCTAAGTAATTAAAAATATCTGCAAAGCTTTAGAAATTGAACTGTAATTAGAAACAAAATCTTTCATTGTACATTTAACCTCATGCCTCCACAAACAGAGCATTGCATTTTCCTGATGGAGAGGAAGCAGGAACCTACAGGAGGAGGGAGCGGGAAAGGCGAAACAGCACCTCAGAGGTGCAGGGGATGGAACGGGGTCAAAAAAGTGCTGACTACAACTCAATAGCAGACGGTTTCCCAAACAAGTATAAATGGCCAAAACTTAACTTTAAAAGAGAGAGAAAGCCTGAACATAGAAATAACCAGGAAAAAGTAGAAAAGTGATCCATAAAACAGTAAACAACTATTACGTCATAGAAATGCCGTGGTGGGAAGTTCCAGGAACTGGTCCCTCCCCCAAAACAGTTACTGAGCTGGCATAAACTGTCAGAATAAACTATTTTAGAACTCTGGAACCTAGTCAGATCCTTGCAGCATCCAGCGGAGTGCTTGATGAAGAGAGGGTTTGGTAACTTGGTGTTTGTGTAGCAGACTCCAGCCTCCATTGTCCAGCTGTGAGGCGGGCAGTTAATGGGGAAGATGGCACCTATTCCTGGTGTGTTTGCTGGTGCCAGAGTGGGCAATAAAACTTACCCTCCAAAAGTAGACTTGTGTGTTTTATTTTGCTTTGATGGGTAAACCAGGAGCCAACATAGATGCTGACCATTTTTTTCAACCTGTCTGGCTGAAGCAGCTTCCTGAGCAGTGTGTATTGAAAGAATTTAAAGAGACAGAGCATCTTTTCTTTTTTATTGGATCCCAGCTTTCAAAGAAATTGCTGTCAAGTCACTGTCTAGCCACAGAAATAACAATATTGGAATGAAAACTGACCTTTTCCAGTCCTGTGGCCACTGCTGAGTTTTCCAAATTTGCTGGTATATTGAGTGCAGCACTTTCACAGCATCATCTTTCAGGATTTGAAACAGCTCCACTGGAATTTCATCACCTCCACTAGCTTTGTTCATAGTGATGCTTCCTAAGGCCGACTTGACTTCACATTCCAGGATGTCTGGCTCTAGATTAGCAATGTTCATTTCTCCACAGGTAAAAGGAATTGATAGAGACCATACCTATGAAAGACCAGGCATTGAGTATGCTAGACAAAGACTTTAAAATGACTGTCTTACAGATGCTAAAAGAACTGAAGAAAACCATGGGCAAAGAACGAAAGGAATCATAATGGTGTATAAACAAGTAGGAAGTATCAATAAAAAGACAGAAAATTATACAAAGGAACCAAATAGAAATTCTGAAGCTGAAAAGTACAAAAGATAAAATAAAAACTTCACTAGATATGTTTCTACTTTTAATTTTGCACTGCAATATGAGTAGGAAACATTAATATCAATTTTAATCCCTTGAAAAATTTTTTTTAATCCCTTGAAATTTTTAAAGACTTGTTTTATGATTGAGCACTGGGTCAGTGTTTGAAAATATACTTCTGTTTTTGAAATGAATTTGCATGATGCTATGTACAATATCTGTCTGTTGTTGAGTTTACTGATTGTGCTATTCAAGTAGTCTATCTTCATACTGACTTTTTGTCTGTTTTTTCTCTATATTGTTGATTTAAGTGAATAAAAATTTCACACAATGAAGAAATAAAATACGTATTCTTCGCAAGTACCCTGGAAAGTTTATTCAGGATAGATCATATTTAAGCCATTAAACAGTTCTAAATACATTTTCAAAGACTGAAATCATAAAAGTGTCTTCTCTAACCACAGCAAATGAAGCTAGAAGTCAATAAATGAAGGAAAACTGGAAAATAAGGAAATACATGGAAATTAAACAACATATTCTTAAATACAGAGAAGGCAATGGCACCCCACTCCAGTACTCTTGCCTGGAAAATCCCATGGATGGAGGAGTCTGGAAGGCTGCAGTCCACGGGATTGTGAAGAGTTGGACACAACTGAGCAACTTCACTTTCACTTCTCACTTTCATGCACTGGAGAAGGAAATGGCAACCCACTCCAGTGTTCTTGCCTGGAGAATCCCAGGGACGGGGGAGCCTGGTGGCTGCGGTCTGTGGGGTCGCACAGAGCTGGACGCGACTGAAGTGACCTAGCAGCAACAGCATTCTTAAATAACCAATGTGTCAAAGCTATAACTAGAGAAATTATGAAATGCTTGAGATGAATGAAAACAAGAGCACAACATACCAAAGGCTATGGCATGCAGTGAGAGTGGTGCTCAGAGAGGTTTAGCTATGAACACATACATTAAAAAAGGAGGGTTTTAAATTACCAGCATAACTTTATTCCTTAAGAAACTACCAAAGGTAGCAGAAGAAAGGGGATAATAATAATTAGAATAAAGATAGAAAGAGAACAGGAAAATAATAAGGAAAATCAAGAAAACCAAAGGTCATTGCTTTGAAAAGATTAAAAAAAAATATTGGTAGCTCTTTAGTTAGACTAAGAAAAACAGAGAGGATACATAAATGACTAAAAGGACTAAATCAAAAAATGGCTAAAATCAGAAATTAAACTGGGGACATTATACCAAGCTTGCTGCTGCTAAGTCGCTTCAGTTGTGTCCGACTCTGTGCGACCCCATAGATGGCAGCCCACAAGGCTCCCCCGTCCCTGGGATTCTCCAGGCAAGAACACTGGAGTGGGTTGCCATTTCCTTCTCCAATGCATGAAAGTGAAAAGAGAAAGTGAAGTTGCTCAGTTGTGTCCGACTCTTAGTGACCCTTGGACTGCAGCCTACCAGGCTCCTCTGTCCATGGGATTTTCCAGGCAAGAATACTGGAGTGGGGTGCCATTGCCTTCTCCGATATCAAGCTTACAAGAATTAAAAGGATTATGAGAGAAAACCATGAATAATTATACACCAAACATAACAAAGCACACAATCTAGATGAAATGGACTCCTTCTTGGAAACACACAAATTCCTAAAACTGACTCAAGATGAAATAGAAAATCTGAACAGATTTAGAATGAGTAAAGAGATGAATTGCTCATCCCTCTGGACTCACACTCCCTGAGTTTAAATCCGACTGTAAAGCCGCAGCAATCACAGCAGTGCAGAGACAGCAGTGTTTCTAGCCGCCAAGTGTGAGGAGTGGGGAGAGGTCTCATGTCTCGGCCCTCTGGAACCACTATTACAGGGCTCCCTGCCCTAACCCTCTGCTGGTTCATTGAGTGGCAACCCCCCTGCTGGGGAGCCCCCTTTGTTGATATTTCTTGCCCAAGGATAGCTCTTCTGGGCTCACTGTCCTAAAGCTCAGCTGTTGCTTCTCAAATTTCCACTACTGGGCCAGGGCAGCTTTTGGGGTGAGGGGCAGGTTGGATCCCAAACAGTATTGCCCTTGCACTTGCCACTGACATTGACATTGGGTCTCAGTAGAGGTGGGCCTTTCCCCAGGATAATGTAGTTCAGCGGCTAAGCAGGTAACTTACTTCACATCTCAGGGCGCAGAGGTAGGTGTCTTACGCCATCTTCCCTGGGTCCCCACACAGATGAATCCATCATCAGCCTGGAAACCAGTTCCAAAGTGTCCTTTAAATGTTAGCTCAGATCCCACACTCCATGGCTCCACATTCCAAAAAAGTGATGCTCCTTTGAAGGACGGAAAATGCATTTTCTTCAGATTAAAATGAACAAAGAAACAAAGCACCATGTAGTTAGCTAAAATCTTACCTAGAAATATTCTTTTATTGAGCTTTGGAGTTAATTTTCCCATATAAGGAATAACAAAAGGGTGACTGGAAGGGAATTGACTTTTTAAGACTGTCTTTTTTTGTTGTTGTTGTTGTTAGATTGAAATAGTATGGTTGGCCAAGTATGAGGGTGAGAAAATGTTCCTGCTCTTAATCATGCAAATTCTGAGAATTTGTTTCAGACTAATTGTACAAAACTCATATAAAGCAGAAGCTAGTTTTCCTGCTGTGAGTGGTTACGGCAGTCAGCTCTCCTAGCCTCGGAGCCTGTGGCCAGTAGGCCAGAGTAAGCCCTTCCCTACAGCCTGTTCTCTCCTACCAGTCCCCCTCCTGGGCCTCAGGGCCCTCTTCTTGAGCACACTGGACCTTCTCCTTGCTGGTTCCTCTGCCTGCAGCCCCTGGTCCCTGTAAAGCTGTGGCTCGTGCTTCCCCAGGCTCTGCTCACTCCAGTCCTCTCTGAGAAGCTGCACGTGTCCACGCAGCTGGAGTAGCGCCCTTCCCAGGGAGGCTGTCGACTTGTCCTCTCTGCGGGTCTCAGAAGTGCAGAGGCCCAGTCTGCCCTGTTCCTACTGCAGTGGCCCCCCAGCTTTTTGTCACTAGGGACTGGTTTCGTGAAAGACAATTTTTCTAAGAGCCAGGGAAGGGAATGGTTTGGGGATGATTCAGGTGCATTCCATTTATTGTGCACTTACTTTAGTCTAATTCACTGCTGATCTGACAGGAGGTACCGGTCCATAGCCCAGAGATGGGGGACCCCTGGTGCTGAGGTGCTGAGGTGGGGCTCAGTAGTGCTGGTTGGGAGGAGGCGTGAGGCTGGGCCCCGGCTGTGCCTCACACATCTATCCCATTGTAAACACGGCTCTAAAAATACCCAGGTCACACCCACTTCCGGGATCCAGGATGCACCTCCGCCAGGGCTTCCCATGAAGGAGCCTCTGTCCCTTCAACTCCAGGGCCAATGCTCTGGTCACACCCAGCATCTCTAGAACCTCAGCACCTCTTGCCTGGAGAGTCCTCCTTCCTCGGCTCCCTGGACTTCAAGTCTAGGCCTGAATGTCTCCTGCCTTGGGTGGCCCTTTTGCCTTCTCAACCAGCCTGCTCACCTCTGGATGCTCATCTGCACAGAGGTCCACATGCTGGACTGCTGGCCTCTCTGACTGGCCAGAAGGACACCCGAGCCCACAGGTACCCACCCCAGGGTGGCCCAGCTCAGAGAAGGAGGGGAGTGAAGACCGTCACCCGGTGAAGTCGCTCTTGGGGCATAGCTGCTCCTCCTTCTTCCCTTCCCCTCCTCCTCCTCCGGTTTCCATTTTGTCTGTTTGCCTCTCCCATTTGTACAAGAGCCAATCTAGCTTATGAAAAACAAGCTGTCATCTTAGTGCTTTTATAACTCGTTCCCCCAACAGCTGTTGTGTTTCCAGATGTTCATTACTGCTGTACTAATGGAGGTTCTTAGGGATACTTGGGCTGACAGGATACAAATTTATTTTCAAGTTATGCTGATTGCTTAGACATATTTCTTGCACCATCGGCTAAGCAGGTAACTTACTTCACATCTCAGGGCGCAGAGGTAGGTGTCTTACGCCATCTTCCCTGGGTCCCCACACAGATGAATCCATCATCAGCCTGGAAACCAGTTCCAAAGTGTCCTTTAAATGTTAGCTCAGATCCCACACTCCATGGCTCCACATTCCAAAAAAGTGATGCTCCTTTGAAGGACGGAAAATGCATTTTCTTCAGATTAAAATGAACAAAGAAACAAAGCACCATGTAGTTAGCTAAAATCTTACCTAGAAATATTCTTTTATTGAGCTTTGGAGTTAATTTTCCCATATAAGGAATAACAAAAGGGTGACTGGAAGGGAATTGACTTTTTAAGACTGTCTTTTTTTGTTGTTGTTGTTGTTAGATTGAAATAGTATGGTTGGCCAAGTATGAGGGTGAGAAAATGTTCCTGCTCTTAATCATGCAAATTCTGAGAATTTGTTTCAGACTAATTGTACAAAACTCATATAAAGCAGAAGCTAGTTTTCCTGCTGTGAGTGGTTACGGCAGTCAGCTCTCCTAGCCTCGGAGCCTGTGGCCAGTAGGCCAGAGTAAGCCCTTCCCTACAGCCTGTTCTCTCCTACCAGTCCCCCTCCTGGGCCTCAGGGCCCTCTTCTTGAGCACACTGGACCTTCTCCTTGCTGGTTCCTCTGCCTGCAGCCCCTGGTCCCTGTAAAGCTGTGGCTCGTGCTTCCCCAGGCTCTGCTCACTCCAGTCCTCTCTGAGAAGCTGCACGTGTCCACGCAGCTGGAGTAGCGCCCTTCCCAGGGAGGCTGTCGACTTGTCCTCTCTGCGGGTCTCGGAAGTGCAGAGGCCCAGTCTGCCCTGTTGCCTACTGCAGTGGCCCCCCAGCTTTTTGTCACTAGGGACTGGTTTCGTGAAAGACAATTTTTCTAAGAGCCAGGGAAGGGAATGGTTTGGGGATGATTCAGGTGCATTCCATTTATTGTGCACTTACTTTAGTCTAATTCACTGCTGATCTGACAGGAGGTACCGGTCCATAGCCCAGAGATGGGGGACCCCTGGTGCTGAGGTGCTGAGGTGGGGCTCAGTAGTGCTGGTTGGGAGGAGGCGTGAGGCTGGGCCCCGGCTGTGCCTCACACATCTATCCCATTGTAAACACGGCTCTAAAAATACCCAGGTCACACCCACTTCCGGGATCCAGGATGCACCTCCGCCAGGGCTTCCCATGAAGGAGCCTCTGTCCCTTCAACTCCAGGGCCAATGCTCTGGTCACACCCAGCATCTCTAGAACCTCAGCACCTCTTGCCTGGAGAGTCCTCCTTCCTCGGCTCCCTGGACTTCAAGTCTAGGCCTGAATGTCTCCTGCCTTGGGTGGCCCTTTTGCCTTCTCAACCAGCCTGCTCACCTCTGGATGCTCATCTGCACAGAGGTCCACATGCTGGACTGCTGGCCTCTCTGACTGGCCAGAAGGACACCCGAGCCCACAGGTACCCACCCCAGGGTGGCCCAGCTCAGAGAAGGAGGGGAGTGAAGACCGTCACCCGGTGAAGTCGCTCTTGGGGCATAGCTGCTCCTCCTTCTTCCCTTCCCCTCCTCCTCCTCCGGTTTCCATTTTGTCTGTTTGCGTCTCCCATTTGTACAAGAGCCAATCTAGCTTATGAAAAACAAGCTGTCATCTTAGTGCTTTTATAACTCGTTCCCCCAACAGCTGTTGTGTTTCCAGATGTTCATTACTGCTGTACTAATGGAGGTTCTTAGGGATACTTGGGCTGACAGGATACAAATTTATTTTCAAGTTATGCTGATTGCTTAGACATATTTCTTGCACCAGCTAAGCAAAATGAAAAAAAAAGCAACAACTAAAAAACAAAAAATCCAACACTCCAATCTGAAACAAAACCCATGCCATGTGGCACACATGGTCTTTGACCTAAGGGGTTTGGGCCACATGTGAACCAAATGCCAAAGACATCACACTGACTGGAGAAGCTGTGGCTAGGGACGGGCTTCCAGGGGAGCATTAACTGGGTTAAACCTAGTGTGGCCTGCAGATACTCTGTGGTTTCTGGCTTCTGCTGTGGGCTGAGAAAGGCTTTGTAGAGTGCAGAAGGAGCACGAATCCTGGAGTCAGACCTGGTGAGACTCCCAGCATTGCCACTTATTTGGGGTGTGTGATTTCGGGAAAGTTGTTAGTCCCTGAACAACACTATCTGCAGAAATCAGACAATATGGATATGTGCCACTCAGGTGGTTATGAGCAGCAGTCAAGACAGGGCATGCCAAACTGGAATAGCCCCATACCAGCTTGGGAGGGATGGGGCGATATGGCTCCATGGCAGTGAAGAGCTGGAACCTTCACCAGTTTTCTTCAGTAGCAGGGCAGGAAGTTCTTGATCTATCCCAGAATCTGGAGCTGGTCCTGCCTTCAGACGCCCAGGGAGAGAGCTAGGAAAGCAACGAAGCCAGAGGCGTTGTGGTTTCCGCGGCTGCCACATGGTGTCGCTGTTGCACACAAGCCCTGCGCCGCTCAGTGGAGGCTGGCCCACTGCAGCGCTGAGGGCCGTAGCTCAGGCTGCACTGTGCACACGCCTTGGCTACAGGGTAGTGACGCGATTCCTTTCTCTCCAAGAGGGCCCAGGGTCCTTCACTGGAGATTGTACAGCAGAAAACACTAAAGGTCCTCTTATAAATTCTCCTGGGGCAAGGGTGCTTCACTGATATCACTCCTGTGGTTTCCCGGGAAAGCAAAACTGGACTGCAAGGCGACTTGTCTCTAGTCCTAGATGTGGAAAAACTGCTTTGACTTTAAAATTCCAGCTCATTGGTGGCTCCTCACGTGTGTAGACAAGCAGGCTCAGTGATTGGCTCCTGGTGATCTATTAGCGGGTATAAAGACTTCCCAGGGGGCTTAGTGGTAGGGAATCTGCTTGCCAATGCAGGAAATGCAGGAGACATGGGTTCCATCTGTCAGTTGGGAAGATCCCCTGGAGGGGGAATGGCAACCCACTCTAGTATTCTTTCCTGGGAAATCCCATGGACAGGGAAGCCTGGCAGGCTAGAGTCCATGGTGTTACAAGGAGTCAGACACCACTGAGCTCACACATATCACCTGGTATGGACTGCTTCCTTTCCCCTCCACCCAGGTGGGTTGGCAGGTCAGGGGCAGTGTCCCAGGTTGGTAGGGTGTCTTGGTATCTAGGATATTTGTCTATCGATCACCCTGCAGCCCTTACTTCTGGGAGCCTGTTGGGGCAGCAGATGGAGGGACCAGGTCTGGACAAGATGGCTGTTTCCCATCTGAGTGGAGTCTTCCCTATGATACCAAGATGTAAGGGAGTTTCAATAAGGCCACGTTTGGATCACCATTCAGAGAAGCATCTTGAGGGAACAGGCTCTGAAAGGCCTCTGTTCTTACTTAGAGAGGCGTCTTAGACCTTGTTCAGGGCTCACAAGCACACCCACTGCTGTGGGCTGCTTGCTGGGCTAGGACGGACATCTCAGAGTTTCCCTTGCCCTGTTTCTTGCCACATCTTATGGTCCCATTACCCCATCCATCCCTCCGTTCATTGTTGAAAGACTATGCGTGTCCAATGCTGTGACTGGTGTTGAGGGGAGGAAGCCCACATGGGGTGATGGGTTTGGGGGAAGCTGGGATCCTGGGGGAAGAGCAAGACCTGAATTGCTGAGTGGGAGGAATTTGAGAGATGTGAGTGCAGGTGACCTTGCTGAGGGAAAGTGATGACTATGCCATGTGTGAAAGCTGGCAGGATGGCTAGCTGGTCTGGAGCAAACAGCTTTCCTGGAGGAGGAGGGAGAAAGGCCCCAAGAAAGGGGGAGGGGAGAGGGAGACACCCTTTTCCTGGTTCTCTGCCCATCTTTTGTTTGGTTAACCTTCCAGTCTCAGGTTTGACAGCATCTCCTGAGGCAAGTCCCCCCTTCCTGCCAGGCCAAGACTAGGTTAGATAGGTTAGATCCCCTGGTTAGTAGGTCTTTTAGCCCCATGTGCTTTTTTAAAAAAACTGGAATTCATATTAAATAACAGTTTGTGTGATTATATGTTTGTCACCTGTGATCTGGTGGGGGGCACCTCCATGGGGCCTGGGCCATCCCTGACGCTTACTGAATATTTGCACCTGCCTCTGGTTGGAGGACAGGAGTTCTGCCTTTGTCCATTTGAGGAGGTGCCGGCAAGGGATCTGACTTCCCCTTCCAGGGTTGTCACCTAGTGAACCAGTAAGGTCATTACCTTTGTGGTCTTGGTTGTCTCTGAGAAAACAAAACAAACTATTGAAGCAAAGTGCCTTTGGGTTTCCTCCCAGTTCTGAGCTCCGATGCATTGCTGCAAAGCGAAGCCCATGAGAGGTGGCAGAGCCCCCTGGATCTTGGCTTGGCTGCCCCTTGCTCTGCTTGCTCCCTTCTGCCTGTTTTCCCCCTGCAGTTCCACCAGGACTGAGGGCTGTGCTGGTAATGCTGTGGCTGGAAAGCGCCCGAGGCATCATGGGGAGGTCTGTTGCCTTGAAAGACTCATGATGGTTTTTCTGTTGAACTGACCTTGAGATGTCAGATTGTTCCTGATTCGTGGGGCTGGCTCTGGGTGGCCAAGTTCCTCATTCTGGGGGTGATGTTTATCTGTGGAGGGATGTGGTTGAGAAGACCAGTGTGTGAGATGTCACACTGTCCACAGACACGCTCCCCCACCTCCTGGCCGTTAGGGGAGATTAGTGATGTGGTGTCAGAAGGCGGAAAGCCACATCTTTCTTGATCACGCACAGTACACATGACAGATTATTGGGTTTCCTGAAAATAGAGTTGACGATTTCTACTGACATTTATGTTAGAGGAACCCAAGTCAGATTGTGCAGATTGTTCTGTGTGTCTCTGTGGAGTGTTTGGCTTCATTGCTGATGACAAGGCTCCCGTAGCAGTTGTCCTGACATTGCAGGGATGCCCAAGGGGAGCAGGGCTGTGTCCTACCATCATCCTGGCCCCACCCAGACAGGAGAAATCAACTCCCTGAAGTGTTTGCCCCGAGGCAGAAAAGCCTCAGAGAGTCCAGCTTGGGGTCTTAACCTCTGTGTCTGCAGGGCTCTAGGCTAGTCTAAGGATAAGCTGGTTTGGCTCTGGGCAGTGGCTGGCTGTGCATTTAGAGGTATCTGGTGCTGATCTGGTTGCAGAGTAGGCATGTGGATGACTTAATTCCACGTCCTTTCTACAGCTGTGGGGCAGGGATCATCACACCTCATTTCACCAAGCTACTAGGCCTCATCAACTGGAGCGGGCACCGTGATGGGTCACGGGCCCAGCAGAAAGGGTGATGTACATGGCATAAGTCTTGCTGGTTCCCGGACCAGCCCCCTACCTCCCTCCTCTGGTTCTGCAGTGGTCCTTGTTCCTCAAGGGCCCGAGCCCAGGCTGAGCTCTGAATGGTCTCGCATAGCACACTCCTGTCCCCAGGATGTCCTCTCTGCTGTGGAAGAGAGGGGACCAGTTGCACGGTGGAAGGGCAAGCACGTTTGCAGGCCTGTTTTGGGTTGGCTGCAGCCACACTTTAACAGGGTATGCTGGATCACTAAGTCCAAAAAAGGCAAGGGTGGGGTTGTGAGGGTGCTAGCAGCCTTCTGCGCAGGCTTTTTTCTGAGTTCAGGAGGCATCTCTGAAGGATGAGGGCCGATTCCTTTGGGAGGTCTGGGCAAGGGGCTGCTATACCGATCCAGGCCAGGGAATGCTCCTAATGCCCTCACTCTGAGGGTCCTCACCAGGGCCCTCGACTGGTTGACTCTCTCTGATCCTCTCTCTCTGGGGCTGCATCCACTCCACCCCAGATGGCCTGGGAATCTAAAGGGTCCCACTCAACTCTTCTCCTGGACTCAGCCCAAGGGCTTCTCAGCTGGAGGCTGCGGGCCCCTTGGCACACAAAAGGCCTGGTGGCTCCCCTAACTAGGCCTGGTAGGGCCAAGGGTTGGAACTGCAGAGACTTCCTCTGGAGTCCATCTGCGCGTGTGTTGTGTCCTCAGAGGGCCTTTCCCCAGGCCCCACCGAGCCTCCCTACAGTGCTAGAGTCCTGCTCAGCACGGGGTCCCTGTCCCCACCTGCTTCTGTCCTCCATTTCCCCTCCACTCCAGTGTCTGTTGGCAGCCCAGCCCCGAGCAGGGTGCCAGGCACTTAGTGGGCACCATTTAAAAAACATTAGTCAGTGCATCTAAAGAGCAGGGATTCCACCCGGCCACGTGGGGGAGGGTAGGAGGCTGTGCTGGCAAAGCCCGGCAGCCCTAGGACATCAGTGGAATGTCTGTCGTCCTGCAGTGCAGACTGGGCTGCCTCTCTAGACAGGAGCTACAAGCCCCCATCCCCCAACCCCCAACCCACCAGGTTGATTCGCTGCTCTCAGGGATGTGGTGGGGGCTCTTCTCCTGGGGCCGAAGTACCTGTCCCAGCCTCCTCACTGGGGTCTTCTGGCCTGGTTCCCTGGAACCTCAGTGTATCCCCCACTACGCCTCTGTATTAAAGCCTAGGCAATCCCACCCTCTCCCCTGTGCTACCTGCCTAGCGGTCCCGCTTCCTGTCAAGGGAGAAGGGAGTCGTTCTGGAATCACTTGCCTCCACTCATCAAGGGCCTTGTCAGGGGAGGGGCGGGAGCAGGGCGTTCGCTGGCACCGAGCACCCCAGCCTTGGCGTGCTTGTTCCTTCCTGCTGTTTGGGAGCTCGTGCTGTGCCTCTTCCTGAATGTCCCCAGTGTGTTCCAGTATGGGTGGCCACAAGTATGGACTTTGGTTTGAGTGCAATTCTAATCCTTTCCTTAGTAGCTATTGACCTGAGGCAAGCTGGTTAACCTCCCTAAGCCTTTATTTATTTTTTTAATCTGCAAAATGGGCGTATGGGTGATATTGGACCTTTAGGGTGCCCTGAATGTTGTGAGCTTTGGGCTTAGCTCAGGCTGGTGAACGTCAGCTGCCGGCCCCACAACACTTGCTGCAATGTCTACTCTTCTTTTGGGGAGGCTGGAATTAGAGGAAGGCCATCCAGTGGGGTGTTGGGGGAAGCTGAAATCTCCTCTCACTGTTCTGTGTCCCAGAGTCCCAATTCTAAAATTGAAAGGACATCCTCTACTTAAGAGAGTGATTTGCAAACTGTCTCTGAAACTGCTTTTCAACTCGTGCCTGAAGCTTCCGTGAAGCTGCTGCAGGGACCGCCATTGGACAAGAGGCATAGAGTGGACTTTGTACCCTTCTCTTGAACAAGGGCTACTCTTGCTTCTGTAGATTCTGTCAAATATTGGGCTCCACATACTATTTCTTTAAAATACATAACTGCTGCTGCTGCTGCTAAGTTGCTTCATTCATGTCCTACTCTGTGCGACCCTATAGACAGCAGCCCACCAGGCTCCCCAGTCCCTGCTATTCTCCAGGCAAGAACACTGGAGTGGGTTGCCATTTCCTTCTCCAAGGCATGAAAGGGAAAAGTGAAAGTGGAGTCGCTCAGTTGTGTCCGAATCTTTGCGACCCCATGGACTGTAGCCTACCAGGCTCCTCCATCCATGGAATTTTCCAGGCAAGAGTACTGGAGTGCGTGGCCATTGCTTTCTCCAAAATACATGACACATTGTTATAAAAGTTTGAACATGAATATTTACATAATAATCTTTGGTAAAATGTTTGGGCACAACTGTATTAAAATGACACCATTATCATCACCATTTTAAGCTGTTAAGAACAGATCCTACACTAATCTGAGCCAAAAGGCAGAGAAGCAATCATAATCACTTAAAAAATAAAGTTATATAAAGACTTCCCTATGTTAGGCAATCTTCTAAATTCTGGAGACTTAAAAAGGCATAAAAACATGGCCCCTGCCATCAAGGAGAATAATTAGCAAACTTCTGTAAAAATTGCTTTCATTCACACCTGTGTGTTCATTAAAGCCCATGGGGGTTGCAGATAAAGAAACAGGAGCTGAACTTCTAGAAAATATCAACACCACCAACCAGTGGGACTCAGCTTTGCCTCACTCTTATTTCTTCCCATCTGAAGTACAGTTTATAATGTCAGCGTACACACACACACACACACACACACACACACACACACACACACACTCACGTACATAACCTACCTTCCCTACTCATTCCCCACTGTCTCCAGTCCTGTCCCCAAGAGCAGGGAGAATGAATATCAGCTTTGAGGCATGGGCCTGATGTTTGAGACCTACCCCTAGACCAAGGCCTGGGCTGCTTTGTTTTCATATTCATCTGTCAGGCAGGGAAAGCAAGCTGCAGTTTTGTGTGCTGTGTTCATGCCTAGGGCTTCCCAGTTGGTGCTAGAGGTAAAGAACCTGCCTCCCAGTGCAAGAGCCAGAAGAGACACGGGTTCAATTCTGGGTTGGGAAGATCCCCTGGAGAAGGGCATGGCAGTTCACTCCAGTATTCTTGCCTGGAGAATCCCAAGGACAGAGGAGCCTGGCAGGCTACAGTCCATAGGGTTGCAGAGTTGGACATGACTGAAGCAATTTAGCACGTCCATGCCTGCAATTAGGCGAATACTTAGCCTTCCTTGTGTGGGTCCGAAAATGGGTCCCCTGAGGTGGAGCTGGGATCCCCATGTCCCTGGGGAGTGGACTCTGTCCTTCCCTGGCCAGGTCTGGGTCCAGCTGATGGGCTGTCCTGGGCTCAGTGCCTCAGAGGTTTCTTGCATCAGGCAGTCAGCTGCTAAGCACCAAAGGGTCTGATCCCAGAATCAGAAAAAGCACCAACTCCATGGCTCACAGTGGGGGTTCTCAGAGTGCCGGCACTGGCAGGCCAGCTGGTGACTTGGGTGAGTCCCAACAGCTCAGTGTTCTCCTCTGGAGGCTGCAAGAATTAGATGATAGGGTGTCCACAGGGCTGCTCACACTGGTCCACTCCTCTGCAGTCCTTCCTGCCAGTCACCACCCTAAACCCCTCCTGGCATAGCTGATGCCAAAAAGCCTGAGCCCAGCTCAGAGCAGACTGCCTTAGAACCTGCACCGTGTGCCTCAGAGGCCCCACACTGGAACTGATGATGGACGAGGACATTTTATCTTTTCTTCTGAGTTTGCTTTCCCCTTTGCTTTTGAATTGTAACTTTGCTGACTGTGTCTCTCCTAATCTCATTTAAGTCCATTCCTTTGGGGCCATTAGCTTGGCCATCAATTTCTTTCAGGGTAGGAACCATGTCTTGCCCTGCTCCCTCTTCCTCTCCTGTCATTGGCTTATTCCCTCAGTGTCTGAGGGGCCCTGTAATCATGCTCATGTGTACATCTGATATACAGAAAACTGGAGAAAAGCAAGAAAATGCACCAGAATACTAATAGTGATAGTTTTTTTTTTAAATAAAGGAATTTTGTGTGATTTATATTTTTCCTTTTTATACTTTTCTGCAGTTTCAAACTTCCTCTAAAGTAGTATATATTACTTCTACTTTGATGCTTGTATTAATTTTATAATAAGAAAGAGATCTTTAAAATTACTGAAAAGTAACAGAACAATTTGTATTCTGAGGTAATGCTGTCCAGCTTGATAGAATATGGATGTGTTTCAATTATTTCCCCGTTCGAAAAGAGTTTCATTATTGAAAGGTAAAGGGAAATAATTTAAAAGGTAAAGGGAAGGTAAAGGGAAATAATTTAAAAACAGCCACATACAACCTCCCCTCCCATTATTGTATTCTATCAGAGAAACAATGTAAAATCAGGTGGATTTACCAAGGTACCTCCTGGAGACATCTTTTGAATAAAGATTCAAGAATTGTACCTGAATGTGGATCAAATATGCATTTCCCCCTGCATCCTTGGAAGCTTATTTGACTCTAGCACTGCAATCTGATAATGGTGTTTAAACTCTTATCTCAGTTGTTGGCTGTAAGCAAGTCATTTAACTTTTCTCATCTGCAAAATGGGAATGATGACCCTTTTCTGTTCAGGCTGTGCTGAGGCTAATGATCTTGTAAGTAACATATTCTGTCTGGTCCTGATACACATTAGAAGCTCAACTATGGTGATGGTTTTTCTCTGACTCCCTGGAGACAGGCTCCAGAAGCAGCGAGTTCAGCATGGCTTGCTTCTCTGTTTCTCCTGCTCTGGTGTGGCTAACCCTCCAGGGTAGCTTCCATAGCTGCTGGGGGAGGCACCTGGATATTCTGTGCCCTAAATGTCACAAGGAAGGAAGGAAGCTGTCTGTTGAGAGGCCAAGGGAGGGCAGTCAGAGGGAAAAGGAAAGGTATGCAATAGCGAAGTCACTCAGTCGTGTCCGACTCTTTGCAACCCCATGCACTGTAGCCTGCCACTCTCTTCCGTCCATGGGATTTTCCAGGCAAGGGTACAGGAGTGGATTGCCATTTCCTTCTCCAGAGGAAGAACTATATATAACTATAAAAGACAGTATAAGGACATATTTTTCTCTTTTCCTTTCTTAGCAGATTTAAAAAGCAATTGTATAAAATCATATGTTTATAATGTTTTGTAGAGTGTGTAACACATTGAAAATATATATTGCCAATAACTACAAAAAAAGGTGGGTGGTAGCAAGCTGCTAAGGAAATAACCCAGATAGTAAAGTAATAATTATAGTAATGTATTGCTGCTCTATAACATTAATATATATATGACAATAATAGCACCCAAAAGAGGAAGAGAGCCTAGAACTGTAGTGTATCATTTTTATATATTACTGGAGTTAGACCAGTGTAAATCTGAAGTTGATTCTGATGTTAGGATGTGCATGGCAAATCCTAGAGCCATCATTAAAAAACCAAAGGAAAGAAACCCTTAAAGATATACTGAAAAAATTATCAAAGAAATTGAAATGCTAATCAGAAAATACTCCTTTAATACAAAGAAAGCAGTAGAAGAGGAATAGAGGAACAACAACAACAAAAACCAACAACACATGATACAGAAAACAAAAAGTGAAAAGGCAGATGCTAATTCAAATATATACATCATCCAAATATTAATTATTAATAATCCAAATATTAAATGTGAATGATTTAAGCAACCTAATAATTAGGCAGGTGAATAAAGGAACTGCCCTTATAGCTCAGCTGGTAAAGAATCCACCTGCAATGCAGGATTTCTGGGTCGAGAAGATCCCCTGGAGAAGGGATAGGCTTCCCACTCCAGTATTCTTGGGCTTCCCTGGTGGCTCAGACAGTAAAGAATCCATCTGCAGTGTGGAAAACCTGGGTTCGATTCCTGGGTTGGGAAGATCCCCTGGAAGGGGGTATGGCAACTCACTCCAGTATTCTTGCCTGGAGAATCGCCATGGATGGAGGAGCCTGACAGGCTGTAGTGCATGGGGTTGTAAAGAGTTGAACAGGACTGAGCGCCTAAGCACAGCACAGCACATGGTAGCTCTGGGCCTCTCTGGTAGCTCAGCTGGTAAAAAATTCACCTGCAATGCAGGAGACCCCAGTTCAGTTCCTGGGTTGGGAAGATCCCCTGGAGAAGGGACAGGCTACCCACTCCAGTATTCTTGGGCTTCCCTGGTGGCTCAAATGGTAAAGAATCTTCTTACAATATGGGAGACCTGGGTTTGATCCCTGGGTTGGGAAGATTCCCTGGAAGAGGGCATGGAAACTCACTTCAGTATTCTTGCCTGGAGAATCCCCATGGAGAGAGGAGCCTGGTAGGTTACAGTCCATGAGGCCACAAAGGGTTGGACACACTGAGCAACTAAGCACAGCACAGAAGAAACGCTCTTTAGATTTAAAGACACCGGTTGAATGAAAATACAAGGATGAAAAGAGATTTATTTCTTGCAAGAACTGAAGAAAGCTGAAGTGGCTATACTGACAACAGATAAAATAGACTTTAACACAGAAAAATTATTAGAGATAAAGAGGGACATTTTATAGTGATAAAAGAGTCAATCCTCTGGGAAGATATATAATAATTATAAGCCTAGTGTAGTGCAGTGAAGTTCCTGTCATGTCAGACTCTTTGCGACCCCGTGGACTGTAGTCTACCTGGCTCCTCCATCCCTGGGATTTTCCAGGCAAGAGTACTGGAGTGGGTTGCCATTTCCTTCTCCAGGGGATCTTCTTGACCCAGGGATCAAACCCAGGTCTCCTGCATTGTACACAAACACTTTTACTGTCTAAGCCACCAGGGAAGTCACAATTATAAGCATGTATTCACCTAATAGTAGAGGACCAAAATACAGAAAGCAAAACTGACTGAAATGAAGAGAGGAATTAAACATAATAGTTGGAGATTTCAATAATCCACTTTCAATAATGGAGGAAGTAGACATAAGGTTAATAAGGACAACAGATATGTGAAAAGATGCTCAACATCACAAATCATTAGGGAAATGTAAATCAAAACCATAATGAGATTACCTCATGCCTGTTAGAATGATCAGCATCAAAAAGGCAAAAAATAATAAATGTTGAGAAAAGGAAACCTTTATGTACTCTTGCTGGAAATGTAAATTGGTGAAACCACCATACAAAACAGTATGGAGTGTTCTCAAATAATTGAAAATAGAACTATATGTGATATGGTGATTCTACTTCTGGAATAAATTCAAAGAAAGCAGACTCTATGTAGAAAATTCTGCACCCCGAAGTTCATAGCAACATTATTTACTGTAGTCAAGGTGTGGAAACAATCTAAGTGTCTATCAATGGATAAGTAGATAAAGAAATTGTGCTATATATACAATGAAATATTATTCAGTCAAAATGAGGAAATATTGCCATTTGAGACAACATGGATGGAGCTTCAGGGTAATTATGACTTTTTAAGAGAAAGAAATCAAACAGAGAAAGACAAAGACTAAATGACCTCACCTATATGTGGAATCTAAACAACAACAACAACACAAAACTCATAGAAAAAGATGTCAGATTTGTGGTTATCAAAGGTGTGGAGTTGGAGAAAAGGGGAATTTGAGGAAGGTGGTCAAAGGCACAAACTTCCATTTATAAAATAAATGAACACTAGGGCTCTAATGTATAACTTGATGGCTATAGTTAACACTGTTGTATATCTATGAAAGTAAAGAGGGTAAATCCTAAGAGTTCTCATCACAAGGAAAAAACTATTTGTGTCTGTGTGAGATAATGGATGTTAACTAAACGTACTGTGGTAATCATTAGGTGATGTGTATGAGTCAAGTCACTGTGCTGTAAGCTACACATTGATACTGTACTCTGGGTCATTTATATCTCAATAAAGCTGGAGGGAATTTTTTTAAAAGTTAACAAAGAAAAGGAAGACTTTAACAACACTGTAAATCCAATAGACCTAACAGACATCTATGGAATGCTCCACCCAACAAAAATAACACATATTCTTTTCAAGTACATATGGAACATTCTCTGGGATAGATCATAGCCCATAAAACAAACTTTAATACATTTAAAAGAACAGAAATAATATAAAGTGTAATCTCTAATTACATTGGAAGAAAATTAGAAATCAGTCTCAGGAAAGAAATTGAGAAATTAACAACATACTTCTAAATAGCCAATGAGCCAAAGACAAATTCAAAAGAAAAATAAGAAAGTACTTTGAAACAAATGAAAATGAAGATACAACATATTAAAAATCCATGCAATGCAGCAAAAGCTATGTTTAGAGGGAAATTTATAGCTGTAAATGCCTAATTAAGAAAAAAGAAAGAACTCAAATCTACAACCTGAACTTTCACATTAAGACAGTAAAAAAGAACAGCAATCTAAATGTAAGGCAAGCAAGGAAAGAAATAATAAAGATTAGGGTGAAAATTAATGAAATAGAGACTAGAAAAACAACAAAGAAGTTCAATTAAACCAAAAGTTGATTCTTTGAAAAGGTCAACAAAATCAGCAATCCTTCAGCTTGACTAAAATCTAGGAAAAAAGAGAAGACAATAAAATCAGAAATGAAAGAGTAACTTTACTATCAACATTACAGAAATAAAAAGGACTCTAAAAGGATACTGTTGTTGACTTAAAAAAATGCACAAGATGAGAGTCATGAGTCAAGTTTTATTTGGGGCAAAATGAGAACTGTAGCCTGGGAGAGAGTATTACAGAGAGCTCTGAGAAACTGCTCCAGAGATGTAGGGTGGAAGGTCAGAGTGTATGTGATTTTGCTGAAGGGGGAGGACATGCAATCAAGCACATGCTTTTTGCAGAAGATTTCTGCTAGTCTTGTGAAGATTACTGCTACTCACAAGGAGCAAAGCTCACCATGAAGAATTTTAGAGCATTTCTAGATAAGAGGAAATACAAGAATTGGGCCCATAAATTTGGCTCCTGAAAATATCAAACTAAAGAGCTGTTCTGCCAGTTTTCCCCAGAGCATAGAGTTTTTGCTTCATTTCTGCTCTCCATTCTGAACTCCTTTCAGGTGGCGTTGAAAATCAGCTGTGCAGCAGCACACAATTTAATCCTTAAGAGGTAGCAAGTACCAATGTCAAGTGCTAATTTGTAGTTGACAGGGCCCCCTCATGATCATAAATTTGACCATGCTTTGGGAGGCGTTTCATGACCATTTTGTCCCATGGTGCTAGAAGGCTCGTTCCTAGATCTGGCAGAGATTTTGCTGATAGGCCACTCAATGTGCTCTTACTGGACTAGTTCTTATTAATAGTAACTAAAGGTTACTCTGGACCATCTGTCTTACTAGTCTGTTATGGTCCAGGAAAATTCCCTCTTGCATCTTTCCATATCTGTAGTTACACTACAGTCATTGATCTCATATAGAACCATATATTTGATCAACTGCTTCAAGTTGCTGAGTCATTATTATTTTTGCGTGAGGCTCAGTCATACATTTGGTAATACAAGAAACAATAAATAATCTTGTAATACAGACAAAATAGTATAGCTAATAAGATTAATAGAGTTATAAGTAATATTTAAGCCAAGAATTTCCCATGCCAAACCAGGTTCTGAAGAGATCATCAAGACTAGAGAGTGGGTCATTTAAGGAAGAAATCTGATTTTTATTCTGATCTGAGATGGTTCGTTCAGTGCATTATATTAGAGGATTCATCAGGTACAGCATTCAGTTTGAAGTAATGAGATAAGAGGCTGTAAGAATGTCAAGGGCCATGTGGTTTTGCAGCACTGCTTTCTCATTATAGAAATCTCAGGATTCAATTGGCTAATAGTTGGTTATTATCATTTAAGCCCTTTGAGTAAATTTTGTCCAGACTTCAATATGGGTGATTACATTCTCCAATCCTACTGAAAGTGCAAAAATAGCTGCTAAATGGTCATACCAATGAAATACAAATCTATTGACCCACTGGATTTGTACCAGTGGTAGATTGGCCAGAGTCATCTCTAGATTGTTACTTATGTGACCTTGAATCCAAGGGAATCCTAGGATATATCTTCTTATCCATCCTGGTGGAAGCTAAGGCCATAAAACTAAGTAACACGAATTCCATGAGTTCCATTAGGTGCAACCCAGTGAATCTCTGGTCATCTGACCTAGTCAGTTCCATACCAGTCACTAATGATAGTAACGTGTAGGCATCATTCATAAGGCACCCAGCCTAGACTCCTAATGTTACGAGGCTGATCATCCTTAATATGACTTGATTGTTTCCAACATAGAGGAGCTTTAAACTTAAATGACCATAGTCTGATATTAACCACATATCCATCTTGTATTTGTGAGATGTTTTATTTCTTGGCTGAAATTTTTGTTGTTTCTCTGATTGGGCTTGAGTAACTTTAGATGAAAATTCATTTTTTTATGGCCAGGGTCAGAGAAGGTATTATTAATTGACTAGGTGACGGGATTCCTATCTGGTAATATCAAAAGTAGCCTGAATAGGACTGAACTTTCTTTCTTCTAAAATATGTTCCTGAGGGCTATCCAATCAGAGCTTTGGAGGGGAGAAGTCCACCAAGGCATCCTCAGAGTACAAAAACAAAGGTAATTGGTGGCAAACCCAACAAGTGGACTGATTTGATTTTTAAAAACAGCATAGGATCGTTCCATAATAGGAAAACATTTGATTCATATGCAAAGGTCCAAGAACTCAAGAAAACATTATAAAGATCATAGGATCTTGGACTAGTTGTCTATTTCTGATTTCATCTTCTTCTCACCCTACTGTGAGTGCAGCTCCTCGGCTGTTTGAACATTGTTTTAAAGTGATTTTGAACATGTACACCCATGGCTGGTTCATGTCAATGTATGGCAAAACCCACTACAATATTGTAAGGTAATTAGCCTCCAATTAAAATAAATAAATAAAAATAAAGTGATTTTGAGGTCAGCCATTGTCTCTATCAGCCAGTCCAGTGTAAGGACCCTTTGTAAGTGGGAGTTAATCCAAGAGTCAATTCCCTTCGGTTTCTCTGTGCATGAAGTAGTTAAGAGTACCTGATAAGGATCCTTAGGTTGGAGACAGTCTCTTGTTTCAGATCATGGGACCTCTGATCTTCATCCAAAGATACATTACTAAGATATGCTTCAGAAACAAACAGAATGTCTTTTTAATAATTCAATTAAACTTTACATTAACATAATGGAACAAAAAGGAACTGTACAAGAATTGAGTCTTATTAAATACAGATCTCTATTAACAAAACTGGGATTTAATATTTATTGAAACATAATATTTACTTTCTCTAAAATTACCCTCATTTTTACCAAGTATAACCAAATTAAGTCTAATTTGTTTGCAAAATAAATCTGGTCTCAATAAACTTGATCTGATGATTTATGTAACTATTAATTGATTGTATAGTCTCTTTTTGCTTTGATGCAACTTTTATAAGGAGTCTCACACTGAACTTTTAAAAAAACTCTCAGGGCACAGAAAGTCATGCTAGGATTTATCACAGATTTTCCCTAACAGATGTAAGGGAATTCCTTCATTTTCAAGGTCCTCCAAATGCTTTAAGCTTTCTGTACCTGTTAGTGATGCAGTTTATCTGGGAAAGCTGCTGGAAACCTAAGAGTCTCCAATCTCTGGAGGGATCAGATAGAGAGAAAAGGTGAATGTTTCAATTCTGTTTTCAAAGGTATAACTTACCAAATTACTATATGTCTTAATTAGTTTGAAGGGAAGGTTTTCCTTATACCTGGAAAACATAGATTCAAACCAGTGATTTTTTTAGACATCAATCTTAAAATTATAACCACATTCACCAGTTCACTCAGTCTTATATAACTGATAATTTTTGTTAACAGTTTTATGAAGTGTTAGGTTTTCCATTAGAATTCTTTAATGTCTTACCCAGTTCAGTGTTTTAGTCTGAAAATCAGAAAGTTGTCTTTATCCAAAAGTCTTTTCTATAAATCTTCTTGAAGAAGATGCATCTTTGCAAATACATTAGAATAAAACCATAAATGTCTAAAATGACAAAAGGCTTAAGAAAGCATGTTTAGAATCTGATTACAATGCAATTGACAAGGGAACTTGGTTACTGCTGTGACATACAACTCTTTAAGATAATGACTGGAATTATGATGTAACTGTGCTTCCCTCTACTTCTCAGCAGCACATGCCAGCCTCGATCCTGCCTATTCTCACCATGCCCTCATCTCTTGGCCTCGGGGCGGCCAAGCTCACTGCAGGCTCCCCACCCCTCTCTGGCTGCCTTTCCTTAGCTGTCCTTCTGCCCTGTGCTGTTCGGGATATGGGTGTGCTGGGCTCTGACCGAGCCTTTGTTGTCCTATCTCTGCTCTTCCCTAGGAACCTCTTCTGAGCCCTGCCAATCTATTTCTTGGCAGGATCCCCCAAAACAATTTTCCCTCTTTTGTGTCACATTGAGGAGAAGAGGCAGAAATGTAGATAGAGAAGATTCTCTAAAGGTAACCAAACTCAAAAGGTCAAAATTTCCTCTCCTTCAAACTAGGTAAGACCAGGCCAGGTAAAACAAGAGAGGGAAGCAGAGATGTGTATAAGAGACAGTTACTATACAATGTAACCTAAGAAGATTTATTACTCATTTGACAATACTTTCTATATAATTTAACATACCAAATAAACCTAATTAGTTTAATATCTCTCTTTGGGGTATTTCAGAAATCTTTGAAGTATTCCAAAGATGGCTAGAGGTCAAAAGGACTTCATTAAAAAGTAATTTAGGAAGTTTTGTCAAAAAAGGTTGTAAGAGTTTAGAACACTCAGTCAGGTAGAATCATAGATCCCTGTGAAACACGAGTTATTCACTTAGCCAAAGTAACAGTAAAAGATTTCAAAGACAAAGACAAATACAGAGCACAGCACTTAAAAGATAAAGAGCTTAAAATCTGTTATCAAAGGCAATTCAACATAAGAAAATTTATCCTCTTAACTGAGAGAAAAGCCAAATTCAAAATTTAAACCAGCTTACTTTTAAACTCATGAACTCAATTAAATTTATTTTAAACTTTTTCAATCCTGACCATGCAGAAAACTTTTCTTGGGGTCCATTTCCACAAGCATTTCACCACTTTCTGTACCATCATTTTCATATTTTCCACCCAGAAACAGTCAGCTGTAAGTCAGACCTACTTCCTTTTCCTTAATACAATGCACTTCCATTCCTCACGCTTTCTTCACTGAATACACACATCCTACTCAAGGTTCCTTAAGTATCTGTGTGTGTATGCTCAATCACTTTAGTCATGTCTGACTCTTTGTGACCCATGGACTGTTGCCTGCCAGGCTCCCCTGTCCATGGAATTCTCTAGGCAGGAATACCAAAGTGGGCTGCCATGCCCTCATCCAGATGATCTTCCCAACTCAGGGACTGAATCAGTGTCTCCTGGATAGCAAGCAGATTCTTTGCCCACTGAGACACCTGGGAAGCCCTGCTGCTGCTAAGTCACTTCAGTCGTGTCTGACTCTGTGCGACCCCATAGACGGCAGCCCACCAGGCTCCCCCGTCCCTGGGCTTCTCCAGGCAAGAACACTGGAGTGGGTTGCCATTTCCTTCTCTGATGCATGAAAGTGAAAAATGAAAGTGAGGTCACTCAGTCATGCCTGACTCTTAGCGACCCCATGGACTGCAGCCTACCAGGGATGGGGAAGCCTGGTAGGCTGCCATCTATGGGACTGCACAGAGTTGGACACGACTGAAGCGACTTAGTAAAAGCATCAGCAGCACATGGGTGAATCTTGAAAATATGCTCCGTGAAAGAAGCCAGTCACAACTGACCACATATTATGTGATTCCATGTGGTGTGAAAGTCCAAAACAGGGAACTTGACAGAGATAGAGGTAGATTGGTGGTTTCCTGGGGCTAGGGGAGGGTGAGCACATAAAAGGGGTGAGAGCTGAAGGGGACAATGCTTCTTTGAGGTGATGAAAATGTTAAAACAATGAATCTAATCATCCTGCAATGAGGTAGAAACATGTCTGTGACTGCTAGTTTTAAAAGCAGGGTGAGGAGAAATGCATATAAGATATTCCATCTTTGTCAAAGAAAAAAAATGAAGATGTAGCAACAATGTCTAGAAGGATCTACAGTAAGCAGTGGCTAAGTTTAGAAGGAAGATTTGAGAAGGAAGTTTATGCTTTATGCTTTATCTTATGCTTTTTCTAGGTCATGTGATTTTCTTAAACAACTGTATGTTATTTTTGTACTCAGAAAACAAAAGGTATATCCACACACACACACACAAACACAAATGAGAAAGAAGACTTGATTAGCATTTGTAATCTGCAAATATTCTTGGTGAGAGAGGATGTGTAAACGTGAAAATGATGGACCCCATCAACTGCAGAATGGAGGAAAGACAGCAGACTGACCTTCCCAGCTCGGCCATCTCCCTGGGATGGTGCTCTGGGCTCTTCAGGATGGAACACACGGCCCCTGGGAAGCTGCCCATCTTCTCAGAAGCCTTATTTCCCATGACTTTCCCAATGGGCTGCTGCTTTCTTTGTTTCATTCATCATCCCACTGGATTTGTCTGTCCTCCAACTGCTTCTGAGGCAGGGGATAGATGGATCCCAGGCTAAATAGCTGGAGATCATCCCCTGTGGACAGATACTCCAAATTAACACGAGTGAGAGAGGAACCGAGCCTTGCCTAGATGAGAAATAAAAGAACACTTATTTCTCATTCTCAAAGCCAAGATCTTCCTGGCTACATGTGTGCAGAGAGGCTTTGCGGAGGTCAAAAGAGAGGGGACTATGACTCACCTCATAGTAAGTAATGTCAACTTATCCATTGGCCTCTTTGCTAGAATCCACCTTGGCTGAGAGATGTGCTCACACACATGGGGGGATCCTGAGATGTCCTAAATGTGGACTCAGAACCAGGGTGAATGGGCAAAGGAAACCCAGAAGGAAGTCCTATAGAAGTGATTCAAACTACCGTGAAGTGTGACTCTCTCTGCCTGTCATGTGTCTATTCACATTCACTGTTTTCCCTCCTAATAAACACTCTGCTTGTCTCGCTGCTTTCTGTCTCCATGTGGAAATTCATTTATATGCAGCTGACGGCCAGGGCCTTGTCCTTGGCCACTGGTCTCTGGTGGTCCACTGGCTAGGATTCAGTGCTCTTACTGCTGCAGCCTGGCTTCAATCTCTGGCCAGAACCGAGACCCTGCTCCAAGTTGCTGTGGGCAGAGGCCACCCGAGATCACCTCCTCTCCCCAAGGGGTCAAGTTCAACGTCTCTGTGCTTCCCTCTACTTCTCAGCAGCACATGCCAGCCTCGATCCTGCCTATTCTCACCATGCCCTCATCTCTTGGCTCGGGGCGGCCAAGCTCACTGCAGGCTCCCCACCCCTCTCTGGCTGCCTTTCCTTAGCTGTCCTTCTGCCCTGTGCTGTTCGGGATATGGGTGTGCTGGGCTCTGACCGAGCCTTTGTTGTCCTATCTCTGCTCTTCCCTAGGAACCTCTTCTGAGCCCTGCCAATCTATTTCTTGGCAGGATCCCCCAAAACAATTTTCCCTCTTTTGTGTCACATTGAGGAGAAGAGGCAGAAATGTAGATAGAGAAGATTCTCTAAAGGTAACCAAACTCAAAAGGTCAAAATTTCCTCTCCTTCAAACTAGGTAAGACCAGGCCAGGTAAAACAAGAGAGGGAAGCAGAAGCCTTTGAGGTGAGGGCTGGTGGGGCCAGAGAGAGGGAGAAAGCAAGCTTCTGGTGTCTCTTCTTATGAAGGTACTAGTCCCTCATGAGGGCCCCACCCTCATGACCTCCTCTGACACCCAAATGCAGTCAAGGCCCTGTCTTCAAATACGTTCACACTCGGGTTTGAACAAATGGATTTGGGGAGGACAGAAAGATTCAGTCCATAACACACGTGCTCAGGGCTGAGCTGTTCCTTATCAGAGATAGCATGCAACAGTTCAGCAAGAGAAGTCTCACCAGACTCTGCTGGCACCCTGATCTTGGCCTTTCAATCTCCAGGCTGTGTAGTCAATTCCTGTTGAAGCCACTTGGTGTGTAGTATTTTGTTATGTCAGTCAAGCTGACTGAGACACCTCCTAAGAGGTCTCTGCTCCTTCTCCTCTCCTCTCTCCTCCTCATGCAGGTCTTGCTCCTCGATCCTCTATGAGAAGACGGCTCTCGGGGCCAGCCTCAGAACTCCTTAGGGAAGTCCAGCTAAAAGACAGCTTTCTTCCAAGCCTCTGGGTAAATCCTGAGCTCAGCTCTGCTCATCCCCTTCTATGGGCACACAGGTCCTTGGCCCTGCCTGCCTGGCGGTAGGGGCATCTGGACTTCCTGCTCTGTTCTGGTCAAAAGCAAGAGGGAGCAGGTGCTAGCACCGGGATGAATGCTTAACACCCACTCAACATGGCACTGAGAGGATCATGAGGTGTGTGAGCTCATGGGAGGCAGGTGGCATGGGTGCTGGGGAGGCGAATGCATGAGGGTGGAGGGGGCAGTGACCACCTGCGACCATCTGCTCTGCAACCACGACTACACATGCAACTCATCCAACCTTCATTGCCACCTGGGGTGAGAGGCCCTGGTACCAATCACAGGGGAAGGAATGCTCTGGACACTCTCCCCAGTGCTGGGCAGTTGGGGGCAGGGCTAGGAGCTGTATCTGTGGGGACTCTGCCGCAGGGCATGGCTGGCTTGCTCAGGCCCCTCCCACGTCCTTGCCCTGGAGTAGGTACCAGAAGGCTGGTGTGGGGCCAAGGTGCACTTATAGTCCAATGTACTGATGGGGCGAGTGCCCACATTAGTGAGCAAAAGTCTTCTCCAGAAGCCCCCCATCCCCTACTGCCCCCTTCCTTGCCCCCTTGAGAGGGGTGCTGGGCTAAAAAGTGGATGCGCTGCAGAGGTGGTTGGCTGGGCACTGACCCTCTGCCTGTCTTTTGCTTGTCTTGTTCGGATTATGCCCTTTGAATTAAACATGGTCCCTCCAGGCTTTGATTTGAATGCAAACAGTGTTGGCTCCAGACTGAGCCGTTATCAGCAGCACCACCTTGGTGTGACTTCTTTATCAGATCCTTTTATCCCCCCAAGACTGAAGATTGTATTGGAGAACAGAATAGACCTTTGGGAGAATTTGAAGGGAGGTGAAGATTCTCTTGCAAAGGTACTATCACCCCTAGCAGTCTTCAGCACAGGAAAATACATCTGGGATAACCATCATCTTGTTTAGACTTCACTGTGCCTGCTCTGGGGCCAGCTGCCTGTGTTTGGATGATGGCTTCACCTCCTTCTGTCTGTGCACAAGACCTTAGCCTTCTTGCACCTCTATCTCTCAGCTGCACAGTGGAGATATTAATAGTACCTGCCTCTCAGGGGCCTGGTGAGCAATGCCTTGTGTGCATAAATGCTCAATTAAAATAATAACAACAACTAGTATCTACATGTCAATTTGCAGATTAAAAAACTCTTATGTGATCTCCTTAGAGTCGCAAACAGTTCTGGAAGCAGTTTCGACTCCCATTTTACAGATGAAGAAACTGAGGCTCAGAGAGATGAAGAGCCTGAATCTCTGAGACCAAGCTTTTAAGAGGAGGAGTTAGGAGGCAAACCCTAGATTGTAATTCCACATCTGCAGAGTCCTAAAATGCTTCAAGCTTTGAGGGTAACTGGATTAAGCTCTGATCCTTAACAAAAGAATGTGGCTTCTCTGAGCCTTGGTTTCCCCACTTGTAAAATGAGGCTGCTGCTATGGGTCTGCAGAATGTCAGGCAGATGTCTGCAGTGGAAGCAATGATCAGCATTATGTAGCTGCATCAGTCTGGCAGGCCTGGGGGATTTCTCTGCTATTGCTGTTATGTCTGGCTTAGCCTGTCTGTCTACAGAAGGATAGCAGAGACCTTGAAGGCCGAGAGTGGGTCAAGAAAAGATAAAACACTGTCCCAGCCTATTATCTCAGCTTCAGATATCGACATTGGCAGACTTTTCCATGCTTGTGGAGGAAAAGCACTGAAACTCCTGCCAAGAGGAAAAACTGATTTGCCCACATGCAGTCCAGTCCTCTGATCTGTCCTTGGAGACAAAATAAGGAAACTACCTCTTTGATTCAAAGCTATTTTTATCTGCCTCTGAGCAGTGCTTATGGTACATTATTCGTTTCACAGGGAAGGGGGTAACTGGCAGTGGAGATAACCATTACCCTTGGCCCAGCCCATTAAATGAGTGCCTTTTGTCTTCTCTAACAGTGCAGGAGGGGCCAGGTTTGTGTCTTAGGATGATGGTGGCAGAGAAATGGTGTGTGCAAGTCCTCCTAGTGGGTGAAGGAGGCAAAATCATCTTGGGTGCATCCAGTCCACATGATCTTGGGTGGCCTCGATCTGTAGCAGCTTGAAGCAGGATTTTGAGTCCCACCCAGAGATGGAAGTCAGCTGTGGTGGTGAGAGTGCTGAATCCTAGCCACTAGACCAGTGGCCAGTGACAAAGCCCTGGCCCATTGGTTTTGTAGAAGTGAATTTCCATAAAGAGAAAGTAGTGAAACAAGTAAAGTGTTCATTAGGAGGGAAAAAAGTATATGAATAGGTTCACATGGGGCAGAGACGGGGAGGGTGAAGGGTCTCAGAGAGACAGTAGCACCCTCATGGTAGTTTGAACCACTTATATGGGGCATTTCTTCTGGTTTCCTCTGGCCATTTTGCTTTTCTGAGTCCATTTATGGTATATCTCAGAATGCTCCCATGCGTGTGCACACATCTCTTAGTCAAGGTATATTCTAGCACAGAGGCCTGTTGGAAGGTTGACACTTCTTACTGTGAGGTGGCATCCCCTCCCCTTTAGGTCCCCCAAGGAGCCTTTCTGTGTGTGTGTGGAGTCTGGAAGGTTCTCTCAACCTCAAGAAGGAGAACGACATGGACTCTTTATCTCTTATCTGGGCAGGGCAGGGGTCAGCTCCTCTCCCCTCCTGCTATTATCTTCATCCTGGAGTATTTGTCCACAGAGTACAGACTACAGCTGCTTCAGCCTGGAGCCATCTGTCTCCTGCCTCACCCAGAAGTGTGTGCTATGGAGCAAGGAAGGCCTGAGCAGGTGCCCATGGCTACCCTTGGGCTCTCCTTTCCTGCTCTCCTCTCCTCCTAGCCCTGGCACCCAGCTATTGGTCTACATCGGTCTGCCCCATCTGCCATCAGGATCCAGCTGGACACTGACTCCTGATCTTCAGTTCACTCCCCCAGCTTTGGGCAGAGACTACCCCTTTTCCCACAGTCAGCCCTGCTTGCAACTTTTCTGGGAAGGGGGGAATTCAGACAGTAGGTGAGTCATTTTGCTGGACCTTGAATGGTCAGTAAGGCTAGGGTAACCACAAAGAGGAAGGAGGGAGTTTACGGCTGGGTGAAACATGCTAGTAAAAACCTGGAGATGGACTTCAGTGGAGCAGGGCAACGTTAGCTGTATACACAAGCTCTTTGTACCATATGCCCTAGAAGAGGCTGCTTTTTGTGTGCCCTTCCTCCTGTGCATAGAGGCAGATACAGCCTGGAATTTCATATGGTGGTTAATCTTATAATGTTGACTTGATTGGGCCAAAGGGTGCTCAGATGTTTGGTTAACCATTATTTTGGGTATGTCTGTGAGGGAGCTGAAATTAACACTTGAATTGGTAGACTGAGGAAAGCAGCTTGCCCTCCCCGGGTGGTTGCTGTCAACAATCAGCCAAGAACCTGAACAGCACAAAAATGTAAATGCCTTCTGCCTGATTGCCTTGAGTTGGGATATCAGTTCTTCCTGCCTTTGGACTCAAACAGAAGCATTGGCTCTTCCTGTGTCTCAAGGCTGTTGGCATTTGGACTGGAACTGCACCATAACACTCCTGGGTCTGCAGCTTGCTAACTTCAGATCATGGAACTTGTCAGCTTCCATGATAATGTTGAGGGAAGCACACTGACTGAACCCACCCAGCCTGGCCAGGCACCATGGCAACCATTTGCATGACTTGTTTTACAACAGGAGGTCTTGACAAGCAATACGGAACTAATAAACCACCAGCAACTGAAAGAACTCAGGAAAGGTCACAAGGAGACACCACATGTCCAACCACCTCCCAGAATCCTTCTCACTGGCATCCATCTTGACTAAGCAATACGTGCACCACCAGGAGGGACTCTGAATCAGAATGACTGGTCAGAGACAACCAGAAACTAATCCCATCACCATATAAAACCTGAGGCTGAGCAGTTCTCCTGGGTTCCCTCACCCTACTGCTTTCTGCCCAGGTGCCCTTTCTGATAAAATCTCTTGCTTCGCCAGCACATGTGTCTCCTCGGACAATTCATTTCTGAGTGTTAGACAAGAGCCCACTTTCAAGCCCTAGAAAGGATCCCCCTTCTTGCAACAAAACATAGGCTGATTCTTTATAATATCCCTGGGTCAGGAAGATCCCCTGGAGAAGGAAATGGCAACCCACTCTAGTACTCTTGCCTGGAGAATCCCATGGAGGGAGGAGTCTGGTAGGCTACAGTCCATGGCGTTGCAAAGAGGCGGACACAACTGAGCGAATTCACTTCACTTCACTTCACTTATACACACACATGCACATAGACACAGACAGACAGAAATACATCCTATTGGTTCATTTTCTGGAACATATTCACTAATATACCAAGAGCCACAGTTTGACTTTGATTTCAAAATATTCTAAAACATGTAGCAGGGACACTGTGTTGCAAGCCTAGATTTTTAATGGTAAGAGCTTGGCTTTTTGGAAGAGGACTCAGCACATGAAGTTTATAGCATAAAGATGAGTTTGGGAGCTTGTAAAGTACATTTCTCATTCTGAAGAGATCACGTTTTGGTAGGAAGAAGATGACTAGAGGGATTTCAATGGAGCCTAGAGGAGGGGTCCCTGAGAAGGGTCAGTGCCCTGACCCCTCCCTGTCTGAGCTTGGAGAGGCTGTTGATAGAATGCATTGGGTTATTGAGTGTAGGGATCAAGGGCTGGGCAAACATGTGCTTGACCCTTCCTGAAGAGAAGGAGTGCAGAATCCTGAGCTGAATGAATATTTACCCAGTTGTTCAAATCAAATTTGCACACTGCCCAGTTTTTTTTCTAGGACGTAGAGAGTTGCCCCTGCAAATGTTGACTTGTGTAATTCTTTAATAAAAATCAATTTGTTTATAGAATTTCTCTCAGTTTCTCTGTCTCCATTCTCCACCCCAAGGTATGCCAGTGTGGAGGTATGCCTGCCACTCTTTAAAAATGTCTAATAGTGTGTCTTTCTGGAGTGTTTTTTTGATTATGAGCAACATGAAAGCAGTTCAAACTAGCTGAAACAATAAAGACTTCTTTGACTAACTCAAATGAGAAGTCCAGACTAGCGTGGGTTCAGGTGAGGCTTGTTCCAATGGCTTAGAAGTGTGAAAAGGCATTTCCCCATGCCGCTTTCCACAATGTCAGATTTAACAAACGAGTGCTTCATATCAGGTCCCAAGATGGCAGACTATAGCTTCTTGAGCTCCTGAGTCTTCTGACATCCAACTAGAGGTGCCTTGGTTCTGGCGCTCCCAGCTATTGCAGTTACCGTCTGGACCAGCAGAGACACTAGCCCATCTCCATTCCCATGACTGGATGCTGGAACTGGCTCAGCTCAGAAGGCCAGCTCTGTGCTTGGAGGCTGCAGAGGTGCTGCCTCCCTGAGACCCCAGGGTGGCTCAGAGGGATCAAGACTGTTGGGAAGTGGGAGGGTGAATGATGCCAAGGAGGCATCAGCAAGTGTCCTCTACAAAAGGGATCTTGCATTTCATATTTTATTAAAATTCATTTTGCTACCATCTTCCACAGTTTTCTGCTAATTGATAAGGAATTATCATCTGAGCAGAAATCTCTAAATTCTTACCTGCCAAGCAGGAGTTAGAAGGTTCTCTCTCTGCCCTGTGGCTGAGGGAGGGCAGGCTACAGAATCATGTGTCTTGGCTGTAGCCACACTGGCCTTGTTCTGCTCACCCAAGAAAGAGTCAGCCGTCCCTGCTTTGTGAGGTTCTTGTGAGGATAAGCAGCGTGTCTCTCCGCATGCATCTTGCCCTGTGCCAAGCCTGTGGTGAGGGAAATGCTCTCTGGATGCGATGTCAGTTCACATACATGCTCATGAGGCTGCTCCCTGCAAAGCACTAGCTGGGTCTTGGTGACAGATAGTGGATTCAAAGGGTAGAGGTGGGGAGGGGCACAGGCAGTAGAGACCATCAGCCAGGACCCTGTGACTGCCAGGTGGAGAGGAGGGACCCAGTGAGGAGTGAGAGACACACTCATCCCCTAACCCTCTGCTGTAATCCTGATGAGAACTTGATGACCTGTCTTCAACTCATTATCCTGTCGGACAGTAGGTACAGAGGGAGGACCTGCCCCTTTGTGGTTACTCCTGATGACGCGCTGCTTGCTGCAGGAGGGGAGCTGGGAGGCTGTGTGACTTGAAGTGGGTCACACTGCCAAGTGCAGGCTTAAGTTCCAAGACCTTCCAACTGTTAGCCACTTGTCTCAGAAAAGTTTTATGAAAAACTGTGAAGCAATTGCAGAAGATTGCAGATGGTCTCAGGCCATTCAGACAAGGTTTAAAATATGCCCAAGAGTTCTTGGTATGGCTTAGGGATGTAACATCCCTGAAGTGACATGATAAACCTCAGTGCTAGAGAATGGATGGGCAGAGGTCTACTCCTACAGACCCAAGGCCTTTGTATTCTAAACTGGGTGATGTTGCCAAAATTTGGCCTGTGTGTTCAGGTGATGGAAGGAAATGGCAGCACACTCCAGTATTCTTGCCTGTAAAATCCCATGGACAGAGGAGCCTGGCAGGCTACAGTCCACAGGGTTGCAAAGAGTGAGACATGGCTGACCAGGCACACATGCATGAGGGATTAAATCTCGGAGACAGAGTTTTGGGTGAAGTAAAAAGAGCTTCATTGCTTTTCCAGGCAAAAGGGGCCACAGTGGGCTAATGCCCTCAAAACTGTGTGTCCCGTCTTGGAGGGGATAGTGAGCAGTCTTATCGTGTTCAAAGAACAGGGTGTGAACTGCTCGTGAACATGCTTTTCACTGGTTGGTTGTGAGTTAATTGGGAGTGAGCATCATTAGCCTTCTGGTTCCAACCAGTCTGGGGTCTATGTGCTTGTGGGCAGCATACAGTTAACTTCTTTTACCTGGTGGGGTCCTGGTATCTGCAAAACAGCTCAAAAGATGTGGTCCAGAATATTATCTATAGTCCTTGAGGAAGAACTAAAGATCCGTGACTTTGTATGATGGCTAAAGTATTATTACTTTGTGTTGCTTGACTGCTTTCCTTTCTTCATTTTCTTACTTTTCTGATTAAATTTATTCTTTGACTAAAGTTTTTCTACAGACAAAAGACAGCTGAGGACGTGGGTGGGGGTCTATCCTGGGGAGATCTTGTAGGATCCTGCTTGGTTATGGTGATGCCCACACTGGCGCTGTCAGGCTGACATTTTCCTTTTCCAAGGTCTGGGCTGTGTCTAAGTGAGTGAGGGGAGGCGGACTCGGGCACTCCTTATCATCTGCCTCCTCAGCGATCAAGCTGGGACCAAGGACCAGGGAAGGGAAGGAGCCTAGTGCTCTTCCTGGCTGCATTCTGGGAGTGACTGGCTTCCTTGGAACTACCTTCATGTTTCAGGGAGTGGGCCTACCACAAGGGCATGGTCAGGCTCGTGGACCTAACTCCTGCCCTCTCTGGTCATCCACAGCTGTCTCTCCCCTATGGTGGTCTCTCCTTTCCCTTCTTAGCACCAGGGAAAGGGCCCGTTTGGCCTCTGAACTCCAGGTGCTCCCTTATTCCCTTCAAGTGGCCTTAGGGTCCCTCTGTGTGAACTCTACCTTTTAAACCTGCTCTGTGCCTTGTCTGCTACGGCCCAAGGCCAGAGCCACCTCAGAACCACGCTCAGGAGCCACAACTGATCACAGTCTTAGAAATTTTGAGAGTTGGTCATCAAACTGTTGATAGCTTGCAGTTGACCACGGGTAATATTTATACCATGGGAATTGGTTCATGCCACACTTCAGGGCTTTTTTTTCACTTACTTTAGAGAGCTGGCTGGTACACGTTTATCATTACAGTCCCAAGGAGCACCGACGGTGAGCCTTCCTGAACTTGGCCCCAGGCTTGAGCCCACTTGTCCACTTATATTCTCTCAGGTGGCCAGAAGTCCTTGAGGCCTGCCTGGCTGTAGTGTTGAGTCCCTCTAGCAGTCACATTCCAAGCATGAAAAATAAGAGAGGGCCCAGAGTCTTGCAGGCTGGGGGTCACTTCTGGCCTGGGCCTGGACAGCCTGGAGAAGCTACTGAGCTTCTCTAGTTTCTCCCTGGTTCAGTTCAGTCACTCAGTTGTGTCCGACTCTTTGCGACCCCATGGACTGCAGCACGCCGGGCTTCCCTGTCCATCACCAACACCCAGAGCTTGCTCAAACTCATGTCCATCGATTTGGTGATGCCAGACACCATTTCATTCTCCCCCTGCCTTCAATCTTCTCCAGCATCAGGGTCTTTTCCAATGAGTTAGTTCCTTGCATCAAGTGGCCAGGTATTGGAGTTTCAGCTTCAGGACCAGTCCTCCCAATGAATATTCAAGACATGGTGTTAATGCCACTACACCTCGTGGCTCAGACAGAGAACTGAGTTTGATCTCTGGGTTGGGAAGACCCCTTGGAGAAGGAAATGGCTACCCACTCCAGCATTATTGCCTGGAGAGTTCCATGGACAGAGGAGATTGGCAGGCTACAATCCATGGGGTCATGAAGAGTTGGACACGATTGAACAACTAACACTTAACACGCATAACCCCTGCTGGAGAGGCATGTGTAGCTCCAGGAACTGGTAAGGCTCCATCAGTGATAGCCTCCAGTGGTGGGGCTAGTGTGGCTGGTGGAGCTTGTCTGGGAAATTTCAGCAGAGTCACTTTGAGATGTCTCTGCCTCTTGCTTCTCCATTCAACACCATTGGTGTGCAAATGGATACTTGGAATACAAGGAGAACTCGGCTCGCTAGACCCCCTTGCTGATGGAAAAGAATGACCTTCCACGTCATCCTGGCATGGAGGTTGTGCAGTGAGGGGGCACGTGTGTTCTCAGGGGCCCAGAGAGTGTTGGCCTGAGGAGCAAGAGCATGAGCTTGGGGTTGTAGCTGCTGCATGGATGTTGCCCGTATGTGTGTCTATATGTGAGAGGCCCTGGATTTCCATGCTATGAAACTACTGAATTCTGGCTCCATTGGAAAATGGAGAACATGGATTCAATAGGTCCTAAACCCAAAGATGCCACTCTTTCTTGTCCTCATGGTGTCTTGATGCTGAACATCCAGTGGGGACCCCATGTTGGCCAATTGGCTGAATGACTATCTTTAAGACTCCAGTTGTCACGAGCTGAATTATGTCCCCCTTCTCTCCTGACTCAGGTGTGGAAGTCCTAAATCTCAGTGTGACTGTCTTTAGAGGCAGAAAATAAGGGTGGGGCCCTGATCCTGGACTGGTGTCCTTATTAGACGAGTAGGGGACCCCAGTGTCCTCTCTAATTCTCAGTCTCTGAACACGCAGAAAAGGCCATGCGAGGACACAGCAAGAGGTTAGCCATCTCCAAGCCAGGAAGAGGGTCTCACCAGACACCAACCATGATGGCACCTGACCATGGCCTTCCAGCCTCCAGGCAGTGGGGTAGTCCTGTGGTTTAAACCACCCAGGGTGTGGAGTTTGCTATGGCATCTGAGTGGACCAAGATCTGGAGTATTACTCCCTTTTATTGAGGACTATGGGCTTTTCAGATGTTATTCACATACATTATTATTTATTTGTCTTCACGTGATTTACATGCATTATTTCACTTAGACTATCCCAATTTTACAAATGAAGTGCTTAAAACACAGTGAGGTAAAGTAACTTGCCTAAGGTCACCGAGAGTAGGGCCAGAATTTGAACAAAAGAAGAGGTCACTTGATAATCCATGATCCTGAGACCACACCATTCTTGGGGTCCCCACGAAGCCCCTTGGGTCTGAGCCCCTGGCCCCTGAAGCCTGCAGTGTTTGGCCTGAGGGGACCTGTCCCATAAATGGGGCCAGGGCCACTCACATTTTGGTGCATTGGAAATAGGCTCAAAACAAAATCTCCAGAAAATGGGGCTCCCTGTGCAGCATCCTGGCAGTTTGATGGATGAAAAGCATTTCAATTTTTTCTGTAAAAATGTCTGTTGTGCAAAGATAAGGTAATTCTGGCACATGCAGTGGTGACTTCTTAACTAGCTCAGGCAAGAACGATGTGCTCATTTTAGTCTTGGGGTTGGGTGCAGCAGCTGGGGTGATGCTGGCCAGGCCAGCACCAGTCCAGACCCAAAGGCAGCGTAGGAGGGGTAGGATCAGTGTTTGCCCAGGGCTGCCCTCTGGTGCTACATATACTGGCTATTTGCAGAGAACCCAGACTTCAGAACCAGCGAGCTTAAAAGTGGACCATGTCTAATTCTGAGACTAGGGAGTCAAGTGTGACAGTGGGGCCTGGGTCCAGGTCCAGGGCCTTCCCTGCCTTGTGATCTCAGGCAGCTCCCTCAACCATGTGATGGGAGGAGGGGTGAGATGAGCCCAGCACTCCAGGGCCCTGGAGACCCATTCAGCTGCCAGCTGGGGCAGGGCTATCCCCCGAGTGAGTACAGGGGCCTCCTGTGCACCCTGGCAAAGATAAAGTGATGGAAAAAGCATCTGTTTGGTCAGTTGTTCAATTGCTAGTCATGTCTGAGTCTTTGCAATCCCATGAACTGCAGCATGCCAGGACTCCCTGTCCTTCACTATCTCACAGAGTTTACTCAAACTCATGTCCATTGAATTGGTGATGCCATCGAACCATCTCATCCTCTGTTGCCCCCTTCTCCTCCTGCCTTCAATCTTCCCCAGAATCAGGATCTTTTCCAATGAATCAACTCTTCACATCAAGTGGTCAAAGTATAGGAGCTTCAGCCTCAGCATCAGTCCTTCCAATGATTATTCAAGGTTGATTTCCTTGAGGATTGACTGATTTGATCTTGCCATCCAAGGGTCTCTAAGAGTTTTCTCCAACACCACAGTTCAAAAGCATCAATTCTTTGGAGCTCAGTCTTCTTTATGGTCCAACTCTCACATCTGTACATGACTACTGAAAAAGCCACAGCTTTGACTTTATGGACCTTTGTCCGAAAAGTGACGTCTCTGTGTTTTAATAAGCTCTCTAGGTTTGTCATAGCTTTTCTTCCAAAGAGCAAGAGTCTTTTAAATTTGTGGCTGCAATCACTGTCCACAATGATTTAGGCCAGTGGAGGACCCCAATTTCAGAGCAGAAGGTGCCTCGGGTGCCACCTGGTTGGAAGGGGAAGGTCTGATGGGGATCTCGTGCTCAGGCACTGGTCTGACTCCCTTCACCATTCCCACCAGATGTGGCCCCTCCCCCTGTCTCTTCAGCTCCTTTGATGGAATCACTAGCCTGGTAATGCCATGTTTCCCAATCTCTTCCCTACCCAGAGTGGGAGCCCCAAGGAGTGATGATGACAGGTCACCTTGAGGTGGCTGAGGCTCATAGAGGTTAGAGAGACCTTGGAGAGACTGTGGCCCCTCTCTCTTAGAGCCATGGCTTTCTGGGTTCTTGAGGGGCTCACCCAACTCTGGGATCTCTAGCAACTGGCTCATCTTGGGGGCCCTCACTTTCTCCTCCACTTCTGGACCTGTCCTGTCACCGGCCCTCATTCTTATCCAAGCCTGAAAGCATCCTTCCTCCACTCCAGGGTCAGGAAGCCCCGCATTTTCCCTGCCCCTGTGTCAGCTGTACCTGTTAGCATTCTAGCTAGGCCCGGCTCTGCACACTGTCTAGAAGACTGTTTGCCTGTGTGACCCTGCTTGACACCTTCCTCTCCTGTCATCCCCAAGTAATGAGGCACTTAGGAGGGAGGAGGGGGTGTGGGAGAAATCTGGGGTCCCTATTCTCTGACAGTGGCTGTGCTGAGGCTTCATCTTAGTTCAGATGCAGCCTTGCTTGGTGACCAAGCCTTTCACCCTTGCCCCTTTAGGACCTATGCCCTTCTGTGACAGATGGGGGACAGGGTTATTGTGAGACCAGGGGGACACCTCACGGTGCCCTCTGACACAGGACTTGTCAACAGCACGGCTCTCTGAACACAACCTACCTCCATTAAGCCCAAACTGCAAAGCCAACGTCAGGCTTAGAGGTGCTGGGGAGACAGGTCGTGATAGCAGCTTCCTCCTGAGTGAGGTTGAGGGGAGGTCACTTCTGTGGTCTCTGGCTGACCTAGCTCAGTCTGGAAAGGGTCAATGAAAACATCAGGCCTCAGCCCAGGCCTTGGCGCTTCCTCTAGAGCTGGCATGATCCCAAGTTATGATTCCTGGAAATCACTCTCTGAGAAAATGCAAAATTCACTTACCCTTGGGAATCCATTGGCAGTGCTGGGCTACATTTTTGTCCATTCGTCCAAGGGTGCAACATTCCAGCTGGAAACTTCAGCCCACCCTGGATGTGACTGTGACAAATAAGAGAGGGAGATGGATTAGAGATAGAAGTTCTGATTAGCACAATTACAGGGAGCCATGGTTCTGTGTCCTGGTGAAGAAGACAATAAATTATTGTGATGTGGGAGAGACGGCATCCCAAATCCACACAGTGCCCGGTCCTGCTACAACCTGTGTGTAATGTGTAATTGCATTGTATTGCCAAGGGCATTTGGGCAGGGGTTCAATTACTCTGCAGAGTGGCTGGAAATAGCCCTGACCCCCTCTCATCTACTGACACACTGGAGAAGATATTGCATCATTAGACCCTGAGCTCAGCAGAGGAAGTGCCAACAGCCGGATCACAGCTCTGTGGGCTTTTGTCCATTTCTGTGCAGAAACCCATTGAGAGAGTGTTATGGGGTAAAGGTGAGTATCCACCTGAAATTCATGTGTTGAATCCCTGACCCACAAGGGATGGTATTGGGAGGTGGGACTTTTGAGAGGTGATTGTATTTAGATGAAGCTTTGTGATGGATTAACGTCCAGGTGAGAGGAGAAAGGGAGATCAGAGCTTGCCCTCTTGGACATATGAGGGAATGGAGAGAAGGTGGCCATTTATAAGCCAGGAAGAGGCTGAACTTGCTGGAAACTTGATCTTGGACTTCCCAGTCCCCAGAACTGTGAAAAATCAGCATTTGTTGCTGAGTTGCCTGAGCTAAGGTAGTAAATAAGAATTCAAAAGCGTGCAGTCAGTGCCACTTGGTGAAGCGGGCACTGTGCTCCTCGCTGTCCGAGGCCTCGCTGACATCATCCACCAGCCTCTGCAAGAGCTACTTGAAATGAGGGACTGGGGCTCTCCCCACCTGTTCCACACACAGTGTTAGCTATTTTAGAAGGGTTTTCCTTTGGTGCTTGCAACTTTTGAGGCAGGTTTAAGATTCCAGGCTTTAAAGGAAGGGGAAGGTGATTGTTTGCTGGACCTACTATGGGCCAGCTGCTCTCCTCAACACTGGCTGAGGACACAAAGTAGTACACAAAGCTCTCCACCCTGGCACAGCTGCCTTCCAGCAGAGAAGAGACACGTTATAAACCATGAACATTTACGTAGTATGTTTGAAGGAAATAGTGCGTGAATACATTAGAGCAAAATCAGTGGGATCCAGAGGGCTGGGATGGGTGAGGACAGTAGGTGGTGTGCAGTTTTGTATGAAGTGGTCAGGGAAGGCCTCAATGTCAAGGTGGCATTGAGCAAAGAGTCGCAGGAGGTGAGGGAGTTAGCTTGTGAAGTTGATACTGGGAAAAGCATGCTCTAGGTAGAGAGAGCAACCATAGCAGAATCCCTAAATGGATCCCACTGGAGTGCTCCCAGAACAGCCAGGAGGCTGGTGTGGCTGCAGCAGAGTGAAGGCGGGAAGCAGTAGCTGCAATAAGAGCTCATAGCAGGTGGGTCCTCGTAGGTCATGGGGGAGACTTGGGCTTTTACTCTGAGATGGGAGCCAAGGGAGGGACGGAACAAAGGCGTAGCGTGAGCCGACCCTTATTTTAACAAGGTCACTGTGGCTCTGTGCGTGGAGGCCAGCGAGGAGCAGAAAGAGTCCTAGGGAGGCTGTTACGAAGGTACCCCCTTTGCTACCAACTTATACATGGGAGGATATGGATATGAGCTCTTGATGGCTATTTTGTAGCCTTCTTTGTGATCTGTGGAACAGAATAAGTTGGAAAGCAGAAATGAGAGATGTAGAGAAACAGGTTTTCAATGATATAGCTTGAGCCCTAGGATTATGCTGCACCTGGAATTTTCAGTTGGGTGAGCCAATAAATTTCCTTTTTGTTACTGTGGTTTTGTTTCTACTATGGCTTTAGCCAGTGAGTGTCGATTCTTTGTCACTTGCAAATAAAAATATGAAAACTGACAGTTCAAAAAGAAAAAAAAGCTTCTGGTGAAAGGTGATGGTGACTCCCATGAGCATGATAGCAGTAGAGAGTAGAGGTCAGATTCCAGACATATTTTAAATCGAGGACACCTGCCTTTACAAGGAAGTCCTGAACATCTTTTCCCACATTGTTTATTCTCTTGGTTTTTCCATTTTTGTGAATCGCCACTTTTTTTTTTTTTTCTATTGGGTTATCTGTCTCTTGCCCTTTGATTTGTAAGAATTCTTTATATACACTGGCTACTGATCCTTTGTTAAGTTGCAGATATTTTTTTCCCTGTAGTGACTCTCTTTTCATATTTTGGGAGTGATAACTTTTGTTCATATAATTTAAAATTTTTATTATAGCTGAATTCATAATATTTTTCTTTATGATATATTATCTTTGTGTCCTTTGAGTAATTTCTTTATAATGAGATCATGAAAGATATCTCTCAGTGTAATCTTCTAAGAGTTTTAAAGGTTTCATTTTCATATTTGGATTTTTAAATCACTTGAAATAGATTTTTGTATATGGTACATATAAATATATGTATGTGTATATATATATATATACACATACACTACAAAGTAAAAATCTGTCTTTATATTTTCTCAAATGTATAATATTTTTGTCATTGGTGGAAAAATCTATTCCCACTTATTTTAATGCCAACTGTCTCATACACTGTTTTACATAAATATGAACCTGATCCTGGGCTCTGTTTCTCTGCTGCGTTTTCCTATTTGATGGTTCCTTGGGCAATATCACACCACCATAACAATGACAGCTTTAGTATGAGTCCTGGTTTTTGATAAGTGTAGATATTCCTTTTTCTTTTTATTAATAACTTTGGTGATATTTTGGACCCAAATACTTTCAGTTCAGTTCAGTTGAGTTGCTCAGTTGTGTCCGAATCTTTGCGACTCCCTGAATCACAGCACGCCAGGCCTCCCTGTCCATCACCAACTCCTGGAGTTCACTCAAACTCACATCCATTGAGTCGGTGATGCCATCCAGCCATCTCATTCTCTGTCGTCCCCTTCTCCTTCTGCCCCCAATCCCTCCCAGCATCAGGGTCTTTTCCAATGTGTCAACTCTTCGCATGAGGTGGCCAAAGTACTGGAGTTTCAGCTTTAGCATCAGTCCTTCCAAGGAACACCCAGGACTGATCTCCTTTAGGATGGACTGGTTGGATCTCCTTGCAGTCCAAGGGACTGTCAAGAGTCTTCTCCAACACCACAGTTCAAAAGCATCAATTCTTCAGTGGTCAGCTTTCTTCACAGTCCAACTCTCACATCCATACATGACCACAGAAAAACCATAGCCTTGACTAGATGGACTTTTGTTGGCAAGGTAGTATCTCTGCTTTTGAATATGCTATCTAGGTTGGTTATAACTTTTCTTCCAAGGAGTAAGCGTCTTTTAATTTCATGGCTGCAATCACCATCTGCCATGATTTTGGAGCCCCCCAAAATAAAGTCTGACACTGTTTCCACTGTTTCCCCATCTATTTCCCATGAAGTGATGGGACCAGATGCCATGATCTTCGTTTTCTGAATGTTGAGCTTTAAGCCAAGTTTTTCGCTGTCCTCTTTCACTTTCATCGAGAGGTTTTTTAGTTCCTCTTCACTTTCTGCCATAAGGGTGGTATCATCTGCGTATTTGAGGCTACTGATATTTCTGCTGGCAATCTTGACTCCAGCTTGTGTTTCTTCCAGTCCAGTGTTTCTCGTGATGTACTCTGCATAGAAGTTAAATAAGCAGAGTGACAATATACAGACTTGACGTACTCCTTTTCCTATTTTGAACTAGCCTGTTGTTCCATGTCCAGTTCTAACTGTTGCTTCCTGACCTGCATATAGGTTTCTCAAAAGGCAGGTCAGGTGGTCTGATATTCCTATCTCTTTCAGAATTTTCCACAGTTTATTGTGATCCACACAGTCAAAGGCTTTGGCATAGTCAATAAAGCACAAGTAGATGTTTTTCTGGAAATCTCTTGCTTTTTCCATGATCCAGCGGATGTTGGCAATTTGATGTTGGCAATTTGACCTCTTGTTCCTCTGCCTTTTCTAAAACCAGCTTGAACATCTGGAAGCTCACGGTTCACATATTCCTGAAGCCTGGCTTGGAGAATTTTGAGCATTACTTTACTAGTGTGTGAGATGAATGCAATTGTGCAGTAGTTTGAACATTCTTTGGCATTGCCTTTCTTTGGGATTGGAATGAAAACTGACCTTTTCCAGTTCTGTGGCCACTGCTGAGTTTTCCAAATTTGCTGGTATATTGAATGCAGCACTTTCACAGCACCATCTTCCAGGATTTGAAATATCTCAACTGGAAGTCCACTATCTCCACTAGCTTTGTTCATAGTGATGCTTTCTAAGGCCCACTTGACTTCTCTTTCCAAGATATCTGTCTCTAGGTGAGTGATCACACCATCGTGATTATCTGGGTCATGAAGCTCTTTTTTGTATAGTTCTTCTGTGTATTCTTGCCACCTCTTCTTAATATCTTCTGCTTCTGTTAAGCCCATACCATTTCTGTCCTTTATCGACCCCATCCTTGCATGAAATGTTCCCTTGGTATCTTTAATTTTCTTGAAGAGATCTCTAGTCTTTCCCATTCTATTGTTTTCCTCTATTTCTTTGCATTGATTGCTGAGGAAGGCTTTCTTATTTCTCCTTGCTCTTCTTTGGAACTCTGCATTCAGATGCTTATATCTTTCCTTTTCTTTTCCTTTGCTTTTCGCTTCTCTTCTTTTCAGAGCTATTTGTAAGGCCTCCCCAAACAGCCATTTTGCTTTTTTGCATTTCTTTTGCATGGGGATGGTCTTGATCCCTGTCTCTTTTACAATGTCTCCAGCTTTCGTCCATAGTTCATCAGGCACTCTGTCTATCAGATCTAGTCCCTTAAATCTGTTTCTCACTTCCACTGTATAATCACAAGAGATTTGATTTAGGTTGGCCAGACATATTTTAGTATCATCACTTTGTCAAGTATCAAGTATACCCTGTTGGATTTTAATTGAAGTTACACTAAATTTATAGCATAATTTGGGGAGAATTGATATTTTTATGATATTGAATCTTTTCATCTTTGAACATGGCAAAAATCTTCATTTGTTTACATTTACTTTACTTTTTTTCAGTACTGCTTTAAAACTTTGTTTGTAAGGCAAAGCTTCACCTGTTCAGGTTGTGTATCTCAGCCTATGTAAGCATGCCCTGGAGTTATGCAGTGTGCACTTCCTGGCTGCCTAGAACAACTATGTGTGCAAGTCTTGTGCAACTGTTCTTAGATTTATTCCTAAGTATCTTATGGTTTTTGTTGCTGCTAGAACACACCTTTAGAAACTTTACATTTTCTAATTTAATGTTGCTAGTGTGTGTGTGTGTGCACATGTGCCTGTGCCCATATACACATATCATCTTGTGGATCCAGTGAACCCACTGAACTCTTTTTGCTGTTCTAACAGTTTGCAGATGTTTCTGTGTAGACACCCATAGTATCTACAAATAATGAAATATTTATTTCTTCTTTTCTAATCCTTATATAAATTTTAAAAAGGCTTATTGTACTGGTACAGTAATGAGTGAAGTGATTATAATAGGTCTTATGCCTGACTTTAAATAAATTATGCTAATCAGTATGGTGTTTGTACTGGATTTATAGAGATAGCCTTCATTTATAGACATAGCCTTCATGAAGTTAAGAAAGTTCCCTCCTACTTCCAGTATGTAAGAGGTGCTTTTTCATTGATTTTTAAAAAATCCATTTGCAGTAAAATTATTTTTTCTCCCCCATTTTCAGCCTTCTAGTGTAGTGAATTATATTGATATATTTTCTAATATTAAATCAATCTTGCTTTCCTGGTGGCAAATTGGTCATATGTTGCTGCTTTTATTCATTACTGGATTTGGTTTCCTAATACCCTGTTTATGATATTGGTATCTATGTTCACAAATATAACTGATCTATAGTTTTTCCTATTTGTATTATCCTTGTCTGATTTTGATATCCAGATTACACTAGCCTCATAAAATGACAGAGGAGCATTCCCTGTATCAGTTTGAACAGTGTGTTTAAATATAGGATTTTCTATTCCTCTAATTTTTGGAACTCACTTAAAATCGTCTGGCGACTTTGCTTTCACTTTTCACTTTCATGCAGTGGAGAAGGAAATGGCAACCCACTCCAGTGTTCTTGCTTGGAGAATCCCAAGGATGAGGGAGTCTGGTGGGCTGCTGTCTATGGGGTTGCACAGAGTCGGACACGACTGAAGTGACTTAGCAGCAGCAGTAGTATGATTCTAATGGATAAAGGTTGTTAATGTGGTGTTGCTTAAATTTTCTATATCCTTACAAATTTCTCTCATATGTTTAAATAGCAAATTAGTGAGACGTGACTTAAAATCTCTCAGTATTGCAGTGGATTTTTTCCCTCATTAGGTCAATTTTTGCTTTATAAATGTAAAGCTATTTTTTAAAGTTATCTATAGTTTAGAAAGTTTGCATCATCTTGTTAAATTCTTTTTTCCTCATTATTTTAGTCTCTACTTTTCTTAATAATGATTTTCTTTTGCATATATTACATTCTTTACTTATAATTTTCCTGTATCCTTATGTTCTAGGTATGATTCCTATAAACAACCTATTTCTGGATTATTCTTTTAATTCAACCCAAACCTCTATTTTTTATTTTTAAACAGGAAAATTCAGAAAATGTTTGTTTACTGTGATTATTGATCTGTTTAGGTCTCCTCCCAACACCTCTTACACCTCATTTTATGTCTGCTCTTTTTTTGCTTTTACTTTAATTTTCTGTTTTCATTCTTGCCTTTTATTGGCACAAGAGTTTTCTTATTCTTCTTTTTCTCCTCTGCATGTTTCAAAGTTAAGTATTCTCTTTTTCTTCATCTCATGATCACATGGAAACTTCTTCCATTGCTTTTTTACACAAACTTTTCCTCTAGGTTTATTGCGATGTAATCGCCACAGAGCACTGTGTAAGTTTAAGGTATACAGCATAATGTATGACTTACATATATTGTGAAATAATTATCACAGTAAGTTAGTTAGCATCCATCCTCTCATATAGATATATAAAAAAGAAAAAAAGTGACTTTTTTCCTTGTGATGGGAGCTCTTAAGATCTAGTCTTTTAATAATTTTTCTGTACATCATCAGCAGATGTTCTACATTACCTCCCCAGGACTTACTGATCTTATAACTGGAATTTTGTATCTTTTGACCACCTTCAAATCAAATATTCCTTTCCCCCACCCCTGACTCTCTACTCTAGTGACTGCAAGTATCGTATATCTTTCTATGTGCTTCTTTTTTCCAGATTCTACATGAAAGTGAGATCATATAGTATTTGTCTCTCTCTATCAGGCTCATTTCACTTACCATAATGCCCTCAGGGTCCATCTACGTTGTCACAAATGACAGGGTCTTCTTTTTGGTTTTGGTTGTGCTGTGTGGCATGTGGGATTTTGGCTCTCTGACCAGCGTACCTGTGCCCCCTGCATTGGAAGTGTGGAGTCTTAACCTTTGGACTACCAGGGAAGTCCCAGAATTTTCTTCTTTAAGGCTGAATAGCATTTTATTATATATGATATGTGTGTATATATATAATACATCATATATTCTTTATCTGTTCATCTACCAGTGGACTTAGGTTGTTTCAGTACATCGGCTGCTATAATAATGCTGCTGTGAGCATGGGTGTGCAGACCCCTCTGGAATAATACCTTCATTTCCTTCATTGCTGAATCGTATGGTGATTCTATTTTTAATTTTTTAGGAACCTGAATACTGTTTTCCATAATGGCTGCACCAATTTCTAGTTCCACCAACGGCACTCAGGGTTTCTTCCTCCCCACATCCTGACCAGTATTTATCTTTTGTCTTTCTGATTACAGCCATTCTAACTTGTTGTGGTTTTGAGTTGCATTTCCCTGAAGATTAGTGATGTTGAGATACTTTTCATGTACCTGTTGGCTTTCATTATACCATCTTTAGAAAAGTATCTATGTTGGTCCTTTGCCCATTTTTAAATTGGATTATTTGGTGGTTTTTTTTTTTTTTGCTATTAAATTGTATGGGTTCTTTATATAATTTGGATATTAATCCCTTATCGATATATAATTAAAAATATGATTTTCCCCCATTCTGTGGGTTGTCTTTTCATTTTGTTAATCTTCTCTTTGGTGGCACAGAGCTTTTTAGTTTGATGTAGTCTCATTTGTTTGCTTTTAATTTTGCTTTGAGTGTCATATCCAAAAATTCATTCTGAAGATCCATGTCAAGGAACTTTTTTCTTGTGTTTTTTTCTAGGAGCTTTATGATTTCTGATCTTACGTTTGGAAATACTTAATGGAGAAGATACTCTCTTTAATAGATGGTGCTGGGAAAATTCAATTTACACATGTTAAAAAATGAGACTAAACCTCTATTTCAGCCACTTAAAATGTGAAATGTATTAAACACATACACTTTAAACGTGTCAACAATTCTAAGACTAATCAGCCCTGCACCCTGTCCCCAGATACCATGAGGACCTTAAGAGTGGTTTGGCTCTGCTCACCCCCTTCTGCTTCACTTATTTACTTATTGCCTCTTATCCCTCTATCCCAGTAGGTTTCCTGGATCCTGCTGTGCTCACAGTGACGAGAACAGTTTCTGGTACATAGTTAGAGAGCAGTAGAATATTTTATCTATTTATATTTTAAAATTTACTTTTAATTGGAGGATAATTGCTCTACATCCAACCAGTCCATTCTGAAGGAGATCAACCCTGGGATTTCTTCGGAAGGAAGGATGCTGAGGCTGAAGCTCCAGTACTTTGGCCACTTCATGCGAAGAGTTGACTCATTGGAAAAGACTCTGATGCTGGGAGGGATTAGGGGCAGGAGGAGAAGGGGATGACAGAGGATGAGATGGCTGGATGGTATCACTGACTCGATGGATGTGAGTCTGAGTGAGCTCCGGGAGTTGGTGATGGACAGGGAGGCCTGGTGTGCTGGGGGGTCGCAAAGAGTCGGACACGACTGAGCGACTGAACTGAACTGAACTGAATTACTTTACAATGTTGTGTTGGCCTCTCCAACGCAACAATTTGAATCAGTCATGAGCATACATGTGTCCCCTCTCTCCTGAATCTCCCCCTGCCCCATCCCATCCCTCTAGGTTGTCACAGAGTATCAGATTGAGTTCGCTGTGTTATTCAGCAACTTCTCATTAGCTATCTATTTTACATATGGTAATGTGATGTTTCAGTGCTACTGTCTGAGTTCGTCCCACCTTCCCCTTCCCTGCCACCCATGTCCACAAGTCTGTGCCATGTGTCTGTGTCCCTATTCCTGCTGTGCAAATAGGTTCATCAGTACCATTTTTCTAGATTCCATATATTTGCTTTAAAATACTTTGTTTATCTCTTTCCGACTTACTTTACTCTGTATAGCAGGCTTCAGTAGAACATTTTGTATTTCTCATGTTATTCACCATTGTTGTTATTGTTTTATAGTCTTATTGAGTAGCTGGTACTTTTTCTTTTCATTAAGAACATAGTAAGAAATTTTTCAATGAAAAGAAAAGCATTCTCTCCCAAACTAGGGTAAGACATATGCTGTGATGAGTCATTTCATTGGGTCCCAAGGTTACTGCATCTTAGAGTTTCGGTTTCTTCACTTCAGAAAGCACCTGACATTCAGGGCCCTTTAAGAATTCTACAGGCTGGGAAGAGTGTACGGTTTGCCAGTCCACTACGGGAGGATGAACCTTCAGTGTACATGCCAGGGACTGTGGGACAGGGCTTCCCGTTCTCCCTCTCTTTCTCCCATCATCATCCCCTGGTGCTGTTGGCTCATCCCTATGAGCATACACACGTGCTGTGTTCTCCCATCTGGGAGACAGCCCTCCCTGATGCTGTATCTTGCTCCAGATCCTGCCTGAGATCGGGCATGCTTCCAGCTGCAGCTTGCAGGGCTGCGAGTGGGTTGGTTGCATGCTGGGTATTAGGTTTTCTCTCTTTGCTCTTCAGCAACTTGAGGCTGCTCTGTGTGAAGCGTGTGTTCCTGAGTAGGAGGGATCACAGCTGGAGAAAGGCCTGGGCTTCTCGGGCCATTTGTCATCTTTGGAAGAGTCAGGGGAGCTGGAGCATGTCCTCATGTGGTCCCCAGACAAGATACTTTCCCTGCTACTGCCAGATCTCTAGGGTCTGTTGGGAGGTGGCCTCACCTCCCAGGCATAGAGGGCCTTTGTGGGGAAGCCCAAGGATGCACTGAGAGACATCGAGTTCTAGGTGGCCTAAGATTGGAAGAGCGATAAGAGGAGGGGGCATGGCTCAGAGGGACATCACCAGGGCAGTGATAGAAGGACCTTGGAAAGAGGCTGGGGACAGTTTTTGTTCTGTTGACCAGTTGCTGCTTCAGGTGAGGTCTCATCTTACTGGCACCAAGCCTGCGGCTGCCAGGGCTACCTGTGGATTCCCTCAGCTCACCAGGCTCAAAAAGATGGGGGCCTCTCTTCTAAGCAGCGGGTATCCACAACAGGGACAGCTCCCCTGGGAGCCCCCTGACCCTGACACAGAGCAACTAAATAGCCCCGTCCCTCAGTAGGCATGCCCAGTGAGCCATGCTCAGCCTCCTTGAGTCTCACCTCCTCCCCTGTCCCATAGGGACACCCCCGCCTCAAAGCCAGGACAACTGAGAAGAACATGTGTGCAAGGAGTTGGAGGGAGAGGCTGTTGCACGATGAACACTTTCTAAGTGTTGCTCTCTCCCTGTCACTGTCACCATCTTTGCTTGTCATCTGAGCTGAGTCAGGCCCTGGGCTGCATTTTGTGAGCAGGTTTAATCCACATTCTCCTAACCTCCCAGGGCTACTAAGAGAAACAAGTCCAACGGTAGACTTGAAAAATGGTTAATCCAGGCTCAAGGCCAAGGCCCAGACCCAGGCCCAGCATCTCCAGTTTGGACCCAAATCCACCAGGCTGAGCAAGATTTCCCCTCTTCTACTTTCTGAGCCCTGAAATCCACTGTGCTCTTTACTGGATAACAGCATCTGGCTGCGGAGAGTCGGCACGTGTGTCACCTCCCCTCTCCCCCCAACAAAAGCAAACGAGGCCCTTCCTCATTTGGCTCCAGTCCCAACAGCTCCTTCTGCCCCAGAACTCATCACTCTCTGCTTTGCCTCCTTGTTTGCCCTCCTGAGCAAGACCAGGGTCCAATTCAGACCCAAGTCTTTGGATACAGTATAGGTCTGATCAGATCCAGACTTATTAGAGTCAGTATCAGAAACAGTTCTGATCAGGAATAATAATGAACCCAACATGAAGCCCATTTAATTTTTAACATTAGTGGCTTTTTAAACAAATGTGTGCACGAACAGACTAATGAGGTAGTAGATAGCTAGGGCTGGCAGGCAGCTCAGGGAGGGAAAGCAGAATCCATGGGCTTACCGCTTCACGCTCAGCGTGAAGATGCCCTGGGGATTTCAAGCTCTCAGCTACCCTGGTGTATAGCCTGGGGCAACCGCCCAAGAAGCCCAAGCCCTGAGTGGAAGGCCGACTTCTGGGCTCACACTCAAACTCTTGTCCCATGTCCTGCTCTGGGCTCACTGCTCTCACCCTTCTTGGGGCTCCTCTCTGTAAGCAGTGAAATGTTGTACCTACTGAAACTCTAATGTTGAAAATTAAACAGGCTCCATGTTGGGCTCATTATTATTCCTTTCCTCCCCCATTATTATTCCTCCACCCCCCCATTATTATTCTTTATCATGATCAGAGCTGTTTCTGATACTAACTCTAACTCCTCTTCATTCTTTCATCCTGCACCCCACTCATTGGTCTTTGGGAGTTGGTGATGGACAAAGAGGCCTGGCGTGCTGCGGTTCACGGGGTCACAAAGAGTTGGACATGACTAAGCAACTGAACTGAACTGAACTGAACCCTCTACAGTTGATCCACCAGCAAGTCCCACTGATTCTGCTTTCACCTGGGCCCCAGATCTGTCCACATCTTCCATTACTGTCTGGGCTCCCCCATGAGGTGAAGCTCAAGTTGTTAAACAGATGTCTGAATCTCATTTCATCTACCAAGGAACTCTGTGAAATAGGAAGGGTAAGGATTACTGCCTTCACTTTAGAAACCGGGGCACAGAGAGACCTGGGACCAGGATCCTGCCTCAAGCCAGACTCATCGTTCCTTCCGCATATTGCCACCACCTTCCTGGTCATGGGTCAGCACAGGCACAATCTCAGCCCGGAGTTCAAATCCAGACCCAGCCCTCCCTATATTCTTAAAGACTGTGAGGCTTTAATTGTTGTTTCCCAGTCCCTCTGATTGTGTTTTGGGAATATTTGTCACTGTTTTATAGGACTGTCACAGAGATTAAGGGAGTGAATATGCAGAATGCCCTTAGCTCTGTCTGCACACTGACCGCCCAGAGTAGGGTGTTTATCACCATGGTTGCTGTCCACTGTAGAGGTTGACACTAGGCTTCCTGGTAGAGCTGTCTGCACCTGCTGGCTTGCTTCCCTTCCCTTCCACTCCTCAGCTCATCTCTGCTGGGAGTTGCTCCTGGGGTCATCAGGAATGACTGTGGCTATTAGTCCTGCACACCAGTCCTTGCATCTTATCTTGCATCTTACTTCATAGCGCACTCAACTACCTTCCCCCTGAGGCAGCCCCTTCTCCTGATGGCCAGGATACTCCCAGCTTTTCTGCACCTATCCCTCTCCCCAGCCCTCTCTTGTTTGCTGGCTTCCCCCGCTGGACTCTAGGTCTGGTCTCTGTCCCCTAGGCTCTCAGTCTTCCTGGCTCAGGGTCAGTTCTTCTGAGAGATCTCATCCGCCCATACAGTAGTGCCTGCCAGCCATTCACGACCTGTCAACAGCCATCTCTCCCTGCTGCCCACTCTGTCTCTCTAAGCCTCAGTTCTGACATTGCGGCTGACTGACACCTCCTCATGGGGTCATCGGTGCCATGCCAGCACTGAGTGTGTTTCAACTGAGCTGACTTTTCCCTGAATCTGGCACTTCGTCTTGCCCCAGGCACAGGGCACTGTCCGCCCCGCCACCCCAGCCGCCTGCCCCTGCCACCCCAGCCGCCCAGGCAAACCCTTTCTAATCTGTTCCCTCGACTTCTGTCTCCCACCACTTCCTGTGCTGTTTTGCCTGCTTCATGGCTCTTAGCCTATCCACCTTCCCCATCTCTCCAGATAGCCCTCTAGTCCAAACATGTAATTTCTCACCTGGATGGATGACTTTGCCACTCTAATCCATTCTCCACAAAGCAGCTTATTTGAGCCTTTAAAAACTCTCCTTGGATCCTGTCACTTTGGTACTTACAACTCTTCAATCTTTTTCAATAGCTCTGCTGATAAAATTCCTGATCCGTGTTTTCTCACAGTGGAGCCCTGGCTCCCAGAGTTCACTCATCACTGGCCTTTTCCTGCTTCTTAAGAGCCCTGTGCTGCCCTCTCCTCGAGGCCTTCGTCTGGCTAGCCTGGCCTGACCATCCTGTGCTTCCCAAGGTCACGTGCTATGCTCTCAGACTAGGTCAGAGATCCACGTCTCTGAAGCGTGTCCATGACACCTTAAATAGCTGTACTTCTGGTTTTGTTGTTTGCGTGAGGTCACACCCACTAGTCTCCTGGTTTTAAATCCCATGGAAACACTGGGGTTTCCCACATTACCCTCTTCTCTGGGTTCTTAGCCTGGGTATCTGTCCACTTATTTGAAATCTTCACAGGGATGTCCAGCAGACACCTCAACAGGGAACATGTCTGGAAACCAAGTTCCCAATCCCACCTGTGCCAGACCTGCCTCTCCTGCAGTGTCCAGTGCAGCCCTTCATGCTCGGCCCACCCCGACATCTCTCCCACTCTCACTTGCATTCATTTATTACCTGTTGGCTCTGCCTCAAAGCACATCCAAATCCCAGCACATTTGACACCAGCAGTGAATCTTTTTTTCAATATCACCCTTGTGTGGATTCTGTGTTTGTGTCTTCTTCAAATTTCACATGTTGAAGCTCTTATCTGCAGCTTGACAATGTTTGCAGGTGGGACCCCTGGGAGGTAATTATGCCATGAGGTGGAGTCCCCAGGACAGAATTAGTGCCATTTTAGAAGCCAAAAAGACACAAACCTCTCTCTCTGCATGCATTCACCATAAAAGGCCATATGAGGTCATGGAAGAGAGACGTCACAGTGAACTGGACCATGCTGGCTCCCTAATTTTGGACTTCCATTCTCCAGAACCATGAGGAACCATGAGTCTGTTGTTTAAATCATCCATATCTATGGTGTTTTGTTGTGCTCTGAAAGAAAAAAAAAGCACAACCTAAAAGTTGAGAATTATGCTTTATTTGGTGGACAAAATGGAGAATTTAAGCCCAGGACGCAGACACTCAGATGTTCTAAGGGACCTCTCTGAAGAGGCAAGGGAGGAGCCAGCATTTATAGGAGTTTTTGCAACAAAGACCAGGTAGTTGGAGCATCAGAAGTTTATTGTTAATTAAAGAAAACCAGATGTCTCATGTTAATGAACCTAGCACCTTTTTTTCTTTTTTTCTGTATGGGAAGATGCGAGAGTCAGAGTTCACTAATCATTCCTTTGATGTGTGCCTCAGCCTTCTGGGGCCAGCACCCTGTGCTTTCTCATTCTGAGTCTCCTCAGGATGCAGCCTTGGGAGGAAGGCTGGCTGCAGAGGCTGACTGTGAAATGGTGGGCCTATTGTTTCTGTCCTGAGTTCTCTGCGGGCTCACTGTTGGGATGGCTGTAATGGGGTGGCTTCATGGATGCAACATCCTTTGTTTACTGATATGGCAGGTTATATTTTTTCACTGACGCTGTTATGGCAACTCAAGCTAACTGACATCCTCTTCTGTGTGACAAAATTATATTCAGTAATAATCACAAAACAAGTAATATGGTCCAGAAAAGACTGCAAATTTTCTTAAATGGAACATTGTGTTTACGTTGATTGCACGCTTGTGTGCTAAGTTGCTTCAGTCATGTCTGACTGTTTGTGACACAATGGATTGTAGCCTGCCTTCCCACTCTCACTTGCATTCATTTATTACCTGTTGGCTCTGCCTCAAAGCACATCCAAATCCCAGCACATTTGACACCAGCAGTGAATCTTTTTTTCAATATCACCCTTGTGTGGATTCTGTGTTTGTGTCTTCTTCAAATTTCACATGTTGAAGCTCTTATCTGCAGCTTGACAATGTTTGCAGGTGGGACCCCTGGGAGGTAATTATGCCATGAAGGTGGAGTCCCCAGGACAGAATTAGTGCCATTTTAGAAGCCAAAAAGACACAAACCTCTCTCTCTGCATGCATTCACCATAAAAGGCCATATGAGGTCATGGAAGAGAGACGTCACAGTGAACTGGACCATGCTGGCTCCCTAATTTTGGACTTCCATTCTCCAGAACCATGAGGAACCATGAGTCTGTTGTTTAAATCATCCATATCTATGGTGTTTTGTTGTGCTCTGAAAGAAAAAAAAAGCACAACCTAAAAGTTGAGAATTATGCTTTATTTGGTGGACAAAATGGAGAATTTAAGCCCAGGACGCAGACACTCAGATGTTCTAAGGGACCTCTCTGAAGAGGCAAGGGAGGAGCCAGCATTTATAGGAGTTTTTGCAACAAAGACCAGGTAGTTGGAGCATCAGAAGTTTATTGTTAATTAAAGAAAACCAGATGTCTCATGTTAATGAACCTAGCACCTTTTTTTCTTTTTTTCTGTATGGGAAGATGCGAGAGTCAGAGTTCACTAATCATTCCTTTGATGTGTGCCTCAGCCTTCTGGGGCCAGCACCCTGTGCTTTCTCATTCTGAGTCTCCTCAGGATGCAGCCTTGGGAGGAAGGCTGGCTGCAGAGGCTGACTGTGAAATGGTGGGCCTATTGTTTCTGTCCTGAGTTCTCTGCGGGCTCACTGTTGGGATGGCTGTAATGGGGTGGCTTCATGGATGCAACATCCTTTGTTTACTGATATGGCAGGTTATATTTTTTCACTGACGCTGTTATGGCAACTCAAGCTAACTGACATCCTCTTCTGTGTGACAAAATTATATTCAGTAATAATCACAAAACAAGTAATATGGTCCAGAAAAGACTGCAAATTTTCTTAAATGGAACATTGTGTTTACGTTGATTGCACGCTTGTGTGCTAAGTTGCTTCAGTCATGTCTGACTGTTTGTGACACAATGGATTGTAGCCTGCCTAGCTCCTCTGTCCATGAGATTTTCCAAGCAAGAATTCTGGAGTAGGTGGCCATTTTTTCCTTTAGGGGAGCTCCCTGATCCATCAAACCCGTTTCTTGTGTCTCCTGCCTTAGCAGGCAGGTTCTTTACCACTAGTCCCTCCTGGAAAGTGCATGTGTATATAATGATACCAATAAAAAACTAATGAATTTCAGTAAAATAGAGTCAGCCAACAGAGCTACAGTTCAGGCCTGCAAGATATAGCTGCTGTAATATTTTATTTCCTTTATTAGTTCTTTGGCTTTAAAATGATTACTTAACAATTATAAAAGGCTAAATTTCAGTTAAATATATTGTTTACCATCAGTAATAGTTTGCATATGAATTAAAATATTTTCTTGAGAAACAAAAATGTCACATTTTGCAGTCTGTACTGTTTTACTTCAAATTTTAAACATACACACACAAAATATCCCAAGTGGTCACATGAAATGACAGAGTTGAAGGAACTCTTACTCTGTTGCCTTGCCTTCGTAATTGCTGTGTTGTCAATGCAAGATCAAGAGACCTTATCTGGGCCCTAAGTGAGCTTATGTGGTTCAGAGCCACAGGAACTTAGGCGTGACTTGTTCCTGGAAGAGGGGGGCAGTCAACTTTGCAAGTGACAGGTCTCTGAATTAATATCCACATAGAACACATTGTTGACCAAATGTGCAGATTTGAAGTTTATAGATGTATTAATAAAATTCAATTGTATTTGCAGTCATTCTTTAAAAATTAGACAAAATATTTTTGAAGGAGCACAATTTTCTCAATGATAATATTTAGAATTTTCCATTCTTAGATGTGACATTCTCTCAGGGCAATGCACCTTCTCTTGGGGCAGACAATGCACCTTCTCTTTCACACCCTACCTTAGCACCTGCCTGAGGGATCAGACCCTTTCCCACCATCCTGCTTGCCAGGGTGGTCCCAGCCCTGATCTCTGATCTGGTTCCTCATTGTCACTGCATGGGCTGAACCGGGTCACCTTTCCCCACAGAGTCCACACGTGGCAGTCCCAGACCCAGGACCTCAGAAGGTGACTGTATTTGCAGATGGAACTTTAAAGATGTAAGGTGAGATGAAGTTGCTGGGCAGTAGCCCTAAGCCAGTATGACTGGAGTCCGTATAAGAAGAGGAGGTTAGGAGACATGCAAGTGCAGACGGACAACCTTGCAGCGACACTGAGAGAAGATGCATCTGTGGGGTTTGCTATGGCAGCTGGGATGACCGCTGTGTTCACCTAAGAGCATCACATGCTTCTGTCTTCACTCCCTGAAGTCCTTTCCCATCACAGCAGCAAAGAGGTCCTCTAGGTCGGGCCCCGCCCCGCCTCTGCTCAGTCCCTCCAGGTCTGCCTTTCCCAGCTCTTCTAGAAGCCGTCTGGCCTCCTCCAAGGGCCTCCTCTGCCCCTCTCCCTGCTGGCCGTTTGCTGGTTACGTTGCCTCCTCGGGTGAGAGTCTGCATGCAGCTCCACCTCGTCCTTCCCTTCTAAAAAGCCACCTCCTCAAGAGGCCTCACAAATGTCACTCCCTGCCCCTACCCTGCATTTCCTCTCCTGCTCTATCCCTCCTGCCTAGCACACAGTCTCACATTCCACCTGTGTGTCTCACCTGACAGAATGAGGCCTCTGGTCCTGAATTCCAGCACCTAGGAAAGAGCTGGCACAGGGGAGGTGACCAGTAACCACTCATGGGTGGAAAGGATAAACACAGGAATGAATATCGGGCCGCAGGCACCCCCTTCTGCCAGAGCAGGGAACAGGTCTGACTGACTAATAGCTCCATCCTGGGGGCCTAGGCTAACACCTGGCACGTGTAAATTCTGAATTCAAATGTGCTAGTTCCCTTGATTTCACCACACTCTCTGAGCAGACTGAAAAATACAGCTAAGACTGCAGAATTAGTCCCCCAGGGCTTGGCTCTTTCAACCAGGAAGTGAAATGGGATTTCAGAGCAGGGTTGGAAGTAAGAGGCTTGAAAGGTTTTGGCAGGGATGCAGGGTTAGAGGAAGTTTCTGGAAGTTAATTCATCCACAAAACCATCTATTATGCCTGAAACCAGACAAACGGGTTTGGGGGTGGGGGTATGATGGGCTTTTCCCCAGCCTTGGGCCTGGATTGGAGACATGATTCTATCAAGAACAGGTGTCTTCCTGCAGTCCAGGGTCCCTCTCTGTGAGCAATCCCGAAACTTGACCTCTTCATGGGGGACTCCGACCCCTCCTGAGAAGGGCCCTGGTCTCTTCTGGGTTTAGCTGACAGTGGCCTGGAAAAGCTCCTTGGAGAAGTTACCGCTTTCAAAGCTGTCAGTTAAAGCTTCCCAGGAAGGGCTTTGAAGTCTGATGTGCCAGCACCTTCCTCGGGCAAGGATGGTCTAGTTGTTTCCTCCTGTGCCTCAGTTTGCTCACCTGTAAGCAGAGGAGGACCAGTGCGCCTGGCAGGCACCTGTGAGAGTCCAGAGCAGCGCAGAGAAGCAGCTCTCCTGGGATGAGCCAATGCCAGGAAGCAGGAAAGTGCCAAGGGGAGGCAAGCCCAAAGGCTGCAGCCCTGGAGTCCAGGCAGGACCCTGAACACAGAGAGAGAGGCAGGCCCCCTCACCCTGCGACCAGCAGCTGTGCTGGAGGCCCCCACTCGGGGAGGGCACCATGCGCCGAGGTCCCCATGGCAAGTGCATGGGCCATCAAGGCTCACCCTGTGGCTGCCATCCTGTGGCAGCCAACCACAGGGATGGGGGAAACGGTGTGACCGCCAGTACCCTCCCCTCCTGGAGCTGGGATCACTCTCTTCACCAGGGGCATCTGTTTCACCAGGCAGTTTGTCTATTCCAGGCCAAGTGCTCATTATCCAATCACACTGCATGCAAACGGCCGAGCCTGTGGGATTCATCCAAGAACTACCTTCTTTAAAACAGTATCAGGTCTCCTTTTGTTAACTGCAAAGCCATTGCTGAGGGAAGGGAAAAGGGAGACATTTCTTTTCTTGGGGCAAAATTCACTAGATATGAAGAGATTCTCTCTTCCTGGTCATGGGGTGCTTAAAGGATTGTGAAAACTCGAAAGTGAGAGTCGCTCAGTCATGTCCGACTCTTTGCGACCCCATGGAGTCCATAGAAACTTGAAGGGGACCACAAATGGTTCTGCATTGTTTTGGCTGCACTTGTCCATCAGAATGGTCTGTTCAAGCCTGAGAAATCGTGATGATGTCCTATCCAGGCCACAGTGATGTGGTGGAGGCCTGTGGGGGCAAGGACCTCAGAGGGCCACTAGGGGATCTTGATTGGCCTGCCCGAAATTTAGCACAGAGGTCCTGTTCATTCTAGAGGAGTCTGACCCCTGCACTGCTGCACACTGACCCATCAACCCCACTGCTGGCAACTACATGCCCTCTGACCCTATCACACCTTGCCCTTTTGACCAGGTAGGAGGTCAGGGGCTAGGGTTTCAGGGGACAATGTCAAACAGGCCAGTGGTGAAGTCAGTTGTGCCCTGGACCCCGGAGTGTTGCCTGTGCATGGGGAGCTGGCAGCCCAGGATGAGATGGTGTCCCCGTTGACCAGCAGGCAGGGGTGCAACCTCTAGGGAGAGAAGCCACTTCTCCTGAGGCTTGGGGCCCAGGAAGCTCTTCCAGATTCTTGAGAGAAAAGCTGCCATGTCATCATCTTCTGCATTAAGGAATTATTTAGTCTACTTCTTCTGTTACTGGCCAGGTCTTGTGCTGGGGGCTGGGAAACATTGATACATAAAATGTTGTTCTCATCCTGGGTTGAGGGGTTCAGGTCAGTGTGAGGGGTGTCCACGTAGCAAAAAGGACTCTGTGAGTGTTGACTCACACTGTGTGGTGTGTCTTGAGGCAGCCACCCAAAGATTTTCCATATCTTCAGATGTCACAGTGAGATGAGAGATGTTAACAAAGGGGAAATTTTGTACCGGAAAACAATGGAGCATCCTTCATTTATTAACAGGAAAGAAACTGGATGCAAAAATCTTGTTAACTGCTTTGAAGTACTAGAAACAGAACTCTCTTTTTGTAGAGAAATATTTCAATGTGTATTTTGAAAACTTCTAGGTGAAAATTAAAGCAAGTCTTATAAAAAATCTCACAACTTTTTATCAAAGTTATGAATACATGGGTTTGAAGAGTCTAACGGTCCAACTAGTTTGGTTATGCAAACAGCAGTCTTCTTGCCCCACATCATAGTTCTCTGCTTCCCAGAGAAAACCAATTTTCAACAGTTCTTTTGATGCCATATTCACAATTCTAAATAAAATGCTTACATTTCTAACTTTTGATTTTCCAGTTCTGGGTAATATTCTTTTACTTCTTACCATGGAAAGTGGGGAGTTATTTTTCATTCACATTCATTTAGGCAGTACCACACACATGTTCTAACACTTTACATCCCTCATTATCAACAACATCAGTTACATCCTAGTTCTGCATGGATTGAGAATACAGACGTTCCCACAGTCCTAGGAAAAGACCCATTGTTCTGTAGCCATGGTAACAAACAACAGCAGACCAGTTTTAAACTTTTTCAATGGAAAGACAACAGCTGACTTCAAGGAACATGCTTTGCAGCCAACCAGTCAGTGTCAGTTCCTAGCTGAAACTCAACCAATCAGAGGTAGACACACTCAATTAAGCAGCTTCTGTGTGCTGGCCAATCAACCGTATTGTCTCTTATCCAGTCCCCTTCAAGGGATGATGAATGATGTCACCCTCAGTCTGGATGACTGGCCAATCCCTGCCCTCCTGGCTCCAGTGCTCTGGGATACTGCCTAAACAGCAAAGCCCTCCTCTGCTCAAGTGAGCAGTAAGTTCAACTTTGCATTTTATTTTAGAGTTGAAGGATAGCTTCATCACCCTTGACAAGATGAACATTATTTGCAATGTGACTATGTTAAGGCTTTTCACAGAGGAGCCCTCTCTTGCACAACATTTTTGTTTTAGCTGGAGTTAATGATTGATTTCTATTTTTCGTTTGCTTAATTTTATTTTCCTTTTCTGCCTAACTTTTTTTTGTTGATGTTTAACCTGGAGTTAATGATTGCTCTATATTTTTCATTACTTAGTTTTCCTGTCTTGCATAACTTTTTTGTTTTACCTGGAGTTAATATTTGTTCTGTATTTTACATTTGCTTGATTTTATTCCCCTTGTATTTGTCTCTAATTTATCCCTAAACTCTTTCTATTGCCCCTGCTTCTTCCCTTTTGGTATCATTTCTTCTCACTGTGTTCCAATATGTTAGCTGTTCTATCAATCTTGTTTTCTAGAGGCACTGACATTCTCAGCTGCCTGGGCAATCCTGGCCCTGCTGCTCAGCCATCTTGGGGTCTCTCTCATGGACTCCTTTCCACTGTCCTGCAGCCCTGGAAGAGTAATACCTCCCTTTGGAGAGGCCCGTCTCCTGGAGGTTTCCTGAGGAAGTGTCCAAGGGAAGACAATCTGAGTGCTTGCCTGTTTGAAAATGTCTTATAGTCATCCTCCTGACAAAATCAAACTGCTGCGATAGAATTCTCTGATCAAGATCATTTTCCTTTATGATTTTAAAGGAGTTGCTCTATTTTTTTCTTCTGGTTTTCAGAATTACTAATGCGACTCTCTGGCATTCGGACTCTTGGATGGTTATATCTGACCCATGTTCACTCATTTTTATATCTTGTTTGAGAGCTTGAAGGATCTTCTGTTTGTCCTCAGTTTATGAAATTTGAAACGATGACCAGCTCACTTATCCCATATGTTCTCATACCTTCAGGTTGTGCTGTTGCAGGTTCAAGGTCATTCACCAACTTCTCTTCATCTCCTTCCTGCCAACCCCCTGCCCCACACTCGAGGTCCTGGCTGGGGCTTCAGAGCTGGTGGGGCGGGAGCACCGCAGCCGGCCCCTCTGCTGAGTGTGTCAGGCCCAGGCTGGGGTCCTAGTGATTACCATCTGTCTCTGCCAGCATCTGACCATACTTCCAGATCCTTCCTAGTCTGTGGTCACCTGATATCCAACACTTATTCTGTGTCTCCTGCTGTGAACTCTGAGGCCATCAGGGCTTGGTAGCCACCTTGACAAGGCTGTTGATCCTTTCACAGTCACGGGGCACTGGAGTGGAGGCTGCTCAGACCTCTCTGCTGCAGCAGAGAGGGGTTCCCACAGGAAACAGCATGCATATTCTCACAGCTTTGGGGGTATTGAAAGGTTGTTGCTGAGCCACAAAAGACGCCAGGATTCTTGGCCTCCGGAAAAAAAAATTCAATCTGGGGCCAGACATGAGGCTTGATCACTCAGAGCTTTAGTGTAATAAAGTTATATTAAAGTATAAAGGACATAGAGAAAGCTTCTGATATAGACATCAGAAGGGGGCAGAAAGAGCACCCCCTTGCTAGTGTTAGCAATGAAGTTATATACTTTTAAATGATTTATTACAGTGAATCAAAAGAATATCTAGAGGTTGAAAAGACCTTACGAGACCCACGCCCATAATTTACATTTTAAGATAACAGGATTAGCCAGAAGGTTTTTTTTTTTCCCAAAAACTGTCCTCAAGCAGGATACATTATTGTTATATAATACTAAGGAATGTAGAGGGGAAAAAAAAGTTTGTCCTTTCCTCCTCCTTGAGAATTCCAGACCCCTCTCTCCTTGGGGACCCCGGACTTCTTATCAACCAACCTAGGAATTGACTCTCTCAGTATCATCCTTTTTCTGGGGGTTCTACCATCCCCACTGTGGAAGGTGACCTTGGGTGAGTGCTGCTGGGCAGGAGGCCTTCGGCAGCACCCAGCTGTGCCATTCTCTTCCCTGTCTTCTCGTTCCCATCCCGGCGCCTCCCTGTGTTCTCTTTGAGGCGAGAGGGTAGCAGGTAGATGGCACCTACCTATCTTGCCACCCATGCAGGACTCCATCTCTTGTTGGTCAGACCCCAGTCTCCATTCCGGGCTGCCCTTTGTGACGCTGCAGGAGGCTGCACAAAGTCTTTCTGCTCCTGCTCCTTTTTGGAGCAGTTTCAGGGGCTTTTGGGTGTTTGTGCAACTTGTGGTGCAGGTTTGTCTTCCCTGCTCCCTCTCACTGGCTTCTGTCACCTCCCCTGCCCTTCCTCATGTCCCCTTCCTCCAGGGCACTGGCTCTGGGCCTGCTCCTTAAAGCTGCTGGTCTGGCCTCAGGGCCCTAGTGCGGCTTTCCCTGTGGGCACGTTCTCCCAGCTCTTCTTCCCCACACATCTTTCTTGACCCGCACAGAGTTTTTCTTTCCCTCCAAGAACACAATGGAAGGGAGCCCATGATACTAGGATGTGAGATTGTGTGTTGCTTCACAAGGGTTTCATACTAGCTGAACATGGGGTCCGAGTCAGGGACTCCCCTGACCTGTCTTACCATCTTCAGCCCTGACTGGCTGATTCATGCCACTATCTTCTCTGTTTTGCCATGAAAACCCTTCCTTGCGAGTGGGCCCAGGTGGAATCCTCCAGGCTGTGTGCTGAGTTGGGGAAACACACACAGTCAGGTAACAGTATTCCTTCACCAGAGCAGCCTAACTTCAGTGTGTACTGGTTAGATCTCTCAGTGTCACCCTATTTCCTCTAAACCTCTGGCCGCACTCCCTCCCATCCCCAGCCAACTCCGCCTTTCTGCTAACCAGTGGTATTCTGTTGTGGAGAGCAGGAAGTTAGCAAAGGGCCAGCACTCTATGTTACACCCATGCCTAGCCTCCCTGAGACTCCATCTCCTGAGCCTGCCCCTCCTAGTCTTACCTGTGCCTTGATTCTTTTCTGGTTTTATTTGAGGGCTTGATCTGGAGTCATATAAGCTGCCCTATCTCATGTGTGGGAGCTCATGGGGATACAGGGAATTAAACTCCCCAAGGTGGCCCTCATCCAGAGAATCTCAGGACTTTTGTATCTCTGCTCCAGCTCCCTCACCCTGGGGTGGGATGATTCTAAAGCCTGGGCTTTACACTGTTTCCCAGCAGGATTAAGGGCTTCCCTTGTGGCTTCTGCATTGCTGGTTGGGGCATAGACTTGAATAACTGATATTGAATGGTTTGCCTTGGAAACGAACAGAGATCATTCTGTCATTTTTCAGATTGCATCCAAGTACTGCATTTCAGACTCTTTTGTGGACCGTTGACCATGATGGCTACTCCATTTCTTCTGAGGGATTCCTGCCCGCGGTAGTAGATATAATGGTCATCTGAGTTAAATTCACCCATTCCAGTCCATTTTAGTTCGCTGATTCCTAGTATGTCGACGTTCGCCCTTGCCATCTCTTGTTTGACCACTTCCAATTCGCCTTGATTCATGGACCTGACATTCCAGGTTCCTATGCAACATTGCTCTTTAATTCCTCTCTCCTACTCTTTTTGTTGCATTCAGGCCTGCCATAGATTGGATAATACCTCTCAACAAGAGAAGTCACCCAAATGAGAAGCCTGAGCATCACATTGAAGAGTAGCCCCTGCTTGCATCCAGTAGAGAAAAACCTGAACAGCAACAAACATCCAGCATAATTACTTAATTCAAATTATTCAATTAATTAATAATATGATTAAATAAATTAATAATATTAATTAATGTAAAATAAAGAATATTGAAGCAGTGACTCTGGAGGGGTAATCCCTAGCTGTTTCCAGTAACTACCAAAGCAATCCTTGGAAATTTTCTGTGGAAAACAGTCTAAAGATCACTGATACCTTTAAATTCAAGCTTTTTTGTCATAGGCTAAAAAATGCCAATTCCTCAAAAATAGGCAGAAAGTGAAGAAGAACTGAAGAGCTTCTTGATGAAAGTGAAAGAGGAGGGTGAAAAAGTTGGCTTTAAAGTCACACTCAGAAATCTAAGATCATAGAATCTGGTCCCATCACTTCATGGCAAATAAATGGGGAAATAATGGAAACAGTGAAAGACTTTTTTGGAGGGGGGGCTCCAAAATCACTGCAGATGGTGACTGCAGCCGTTAAATTAAAAGACACTTGCTCCTTAGAAGAAAAGTTGTGACCAACCTAGACAGCATGTTAAAAAGCACAGACATTACTTTGCCAACAAAAGGCCCTGTAGTCAAAGCTATGGTATTTGCAGCAGTCACCTATAAATGTAAGAACTGGACCATAGAGAAAGCTGAGTGCTGAAGAATTGGTGTTTTTGCACTGTGGTGTTGGAAAAGATACTCGAGAATCCCTTGGACTAAAAGGAAATCCAACCAGTCCATCCTAAGGAAATCAGTCCTGAAATTCATTGGAAGGACTAATGCTGGAGCTGAAACTCCAGTACTTTGGCCACCTGATGTGAAGAACTGACTCATTTTAAAAGACTCTGATGCTCAGAAGGATTAAAGGCAGGAAGAGAAGGCAATGACAGAGGATGTGATGGTTGGATGGCATCACGAACTTGATGGATATGAGTTTGAGTAAGCTCTGGGAGTTGGTGATGGACAGGGAAGTCTGGCATGCTACATTCCATGGGATTGCAAAGAGTCAGACACGACTGAGTGACTGAACTGACATCCCATATTAATGTCACCATCTTTGAAAAGCGTTTTTGCATGTGATTACGGTAAGGATCTTGAAATGAAAAAATTAACCTGAATTATCATGTGGGCCCTAAATGTTATCCAAAGTTTCCTTAGAGAGAAGAGGCAGAGGGAGACCACCCAGAGAGGAAAGGAGAGGACACATGCATGAAGGAAAGTATATATGAACTTGAAGGCAGAGAGAAGGGTAAGGTGTCTATAAGCCAATTTAGCTGGAAAAGGCCCAGGGACTCATCCTTCCCTAAGTTTCTAGAGAAAGTAGTGAACTCTGGGAGATGGTGATGGACAGAGAGGCCTGGCATGCTGCAATTCATGGGGTTGTGAAGAGTCGGACACTACTGAGCGACTGAATTGAACTGAACTGAACTGAACTTGGGATGATGCCCTGGAGAAGGAAATGGCTACCCATTCCAGTATTCTCGCCTAGAGAATTTCATGGATAGAGGAGCCTGTGGGCTACAGCATGGTGTCACAAAGAATCGGGCACGACTGAGTGATTGGCTTTAAAAACCAACAGGATTAAGCTGGTGGTGTGCTGGTAAGTTTTTATCAACCAGTTCTCAGGGGTGGTAGATGGGGCAGAAAGAGCCTGATTTGTAGTGTTCATAGATTTCCATAGTGTGAAAACTCCACCAAGATTAATATCAGCTTACATGTGACATCACTGAAGGCAGTGCTGGTCCAAGATGCACCCCATGAACAGATGTCAACAAAACAGCCAGTGTGAGCACAAGGCAGGTGTGATTCCAGGGCAAACGAGAACACAGGGCAGCTGGGAACTTAGGGTGAGTGTGAGCCCAGGGCAGCTGTGAACATGGACAGATATGAGCTGAGGGCAGGTGTGAACTGAGGGCAGGTGTGAGCCCAGGGCAGCTGTGAGCCTGGGACAGATGTGAGCTGAGAGCAGGTGTGAGCCCAGGGCAGGTGTGAATCTGGACAGATGTGAACTGAGGGCAAGTGTGAACCTGCCAGATGTGAGCTGAAGGCAGGTGTGAACTTGGGGCAAATGTGAGCTGAAGGCAGGTGTGAGCCCAGGGCAGTTGTGAACCTAGAGCAGGTGTGAACTTAGGGCAAGTGTGAGCCCAGGGCAGGTGTGAGCCTGGGACAGATGTGAGCTGAGGGCAGGTGTGAGCCCAGGGCAGCTGTGAGCCAGTGCCAGCTTGCCTGGGGCTGAGCTCTTGTCGGCACGTTTACATGCTTTGACTTTTCTGTCTCCTCCTCTTGGAGGGATCCTTTCTAACGCAAATAAATGATTTCCACTTGAACCCTTGTCTCAGGGCCTGTTTCTGGGGAAACTGTCTAACTGGTGGCACAGTGGCAAAGAATCCACGTGCAATTGCAGGAGACATGGGAGACATGGGTTCGAGCCCTTTTATGGGAAGATCCCCTAGAGTAGGAAATGGCATCCCACTTCAGCATTCTTACCTGGGAAATCCCATGGGCAGAGGAGCCTGCTGGGCTTCAGTCCTCAGGATTGCAGAGACCTGGACATGACTGAGAAACAGGACAGCTCCAGAAGGGACTGTGGACAACATTCATTTTTAAGATGAGGAAATGGAGACTCAGAGAGGGGAGGTGACTCCTCAGAGACCCAAGCTGGGTAGCAGCAGGTCCAGCTTCAGAAGTCCCATCCACTGACCCTAGGCAGGGGTCATCCTCAGCCACTATCTGAGCGGTGTGGAGTTTTGGGCCAGACCCACGATTAGAAGGCCCAGGAGTACCTCACTGTCACCTGTCAGTGTCTCTGTGCCTAGAGACAGCCCCTTTGCAGAGGAGGTGCTGAGCAGCTCTGCAGCCAGGCTCCCCACAGGACAGAAGCGGAAGAGTTAGGGTCTGGAGATGCAAGGCAGTCAGGCAGTTGGGGTTCAGGATGCTCACTGTGCCTTTCTAGGGCAAGCTAGGATATCGCTTTTACATCAGCAGCTTCTCCAGCCACGTAAGGAGCAATGGTGATCCTGACCTGGGAAGGCTCCTGTAGATTTCCCCTAGTGCCCAACATATGGTAGGTCCTTGGTGAGTGACGGTGCAGAGATTGGTGATGACGGAGCAAGCAGAGGCAGTCGAAGCATTTCCCTATAGTCTGGGCTCCACGTCTGCAAAGTGAGAGCAGGAAGCAAGCCAGCAGCAGTCTGGGGCATGAGTGAGGTGGCCTACAGGGCGCAGGTGGGCAGCACACTGGCAGGCAGCTTGAGGAGCACCACGAGGCTGCTGCGTCCTGCATTCTCTGGGGGCCAGGGCTGTGCTGGGCCCTGACGGTGCTGACTGTCCTTCCACATCCATTCTGCACACAGCTCCTCCCAGGAGAGACGGGCTTCAGTGTGAAGTCATGTCAGTCACAGAGCTGTGGTGCTGCTGATGGACAGTGGTACCGTGGACTGATGGCTGCCGCGTGTAAACTATAAATGCTAGAGAAGGGGCAGGCTGTGGAGGGAGGGGTCAGATTGGATTTCTGTAATGCATATTTGCAATAATAAAACTACACTTTTAGAAAGCATTTTCATCCAGTTCCCCATGGCTGGTCCCCCTTTGTTCTATTTCCTCATGAAATGTAATACAATGATTGGTTAATTTGAATTTTTGAACTTTTATCAAGGATTATTATCAAAAGTTTGCCACTGGAATTGGCAAGACTGTTTTAAACAAATAAAATAGAATGACAACAGTTTGAGATGAGGCCATTCTGGACAGAGAAGAAAGCTCTCCTGGGAGTTCTTCACTGAGATGAGAAGGACTTGGGCTCCCCTTGTGGCCAAGGGCCCTCCCAGCATAGAGACAGTGCACTGTGTGCCCAGCCTGCTCTGCAGCTCGCCACGTGGTGGGGGATCAGCCAGAGTGGGAGCCAGGCAGATCTGGGCTGGTGCCCTGCCTGCTCTCACTAGTGTGACTCCAGGCCTTTGGCTTCTCTGGGCCAGTCCTCTTTTCTGTTGGGTGGACTGTGTTTCCACTCTGGGTGGTCATGAAACTTGGGAAATCAGAAGCTACAGCTTCAAGCTGCAGGCTGACACAGCATGGGCATGTGGTATCAGGGTGCCCTTTTGTCAAACTGCTGGCCTGCAACTTTATTGAGCACCTGTTGTGTGCATATCCCTCTGCAAGCCTTGCCCCTGCCCTCTGAGAACTTGGGTTCTTCTCACCTGTGTGAGGAAGAGGACCAGGTGATGTTGACAAAACGCACCTACAGGACTGACACCTACTGGCCAGGCACTGTTCTCACTGTTTACAGGAACTGCTTTGTTTAACCTTCTCCATAAACTTGTCCTCATTTTATAGGCATGGAAGTTGAGCACAGGGAGAGTAAGTGACTTACTTGAGGCCCCAAGACCAGACTGATTGATAACTGGTGGTGGTGGTAGTGGTGTTGATAATGGAGGAAGCTATGCAGGTATAGGAGCAGGAGGCATATGGGAAGTCTCTATATTTGTGGACAAAATTGCTATGAGCCAAAAGCTACTCTAAAAAAATAAAAGCTATTAAAAAAAATGGTTGGGGGTACTGCCAGCCTGAGAGCTTGGTCATAGTAGAAGTTGGACACAAAACAGAGGACCTGAGGGTTTAACTCAAGGTTTCTAGGCATCCATGGAAAAGTCCACAGCAAAGAAGGCATGATGGAATTTGTTCTTTAAGCAGATGCTTCTGATCATCAGGCAGGGAACAGTGTAGGACCCCATTTGGCTAGGGTTAGGATTCCTGTGTTCCTGTATGCAGAAGCTTTCTGCCCTCCCATTCCTATATACAGCCCTGCTAAGCAATCTGAACCCTCTGTGGTATCACCGGATGACCTTCCCAAAGGACTTCGTCTCATAACCACTCCTTTCTCTAATTAATTTTCTTCAGCCTCACAATTTAGTTTTGGAAAGTCTTGAACAATAACATCTATTAATTATGTTCTTTATGGGTTTTCTTGGAATGCAATGAGAGAGGAGAATCCTTCTTAAGCTCAGCATCTTGTCCTTTCCCAAAAATTTCCCCTAGATTTAGGAGATCATTTAACAGAAAGAGTAGTATAACAAATTTCTAACCATCAACTTTGAAAGAAGGAACCTAAAAACTGGACAAAATACATGAAACAATAGTTTTCAAAGCCTGACTGTGATCCGTGAAGGAGAGTAAGCAAAGGAAGTGAGCCCTAAGATGCATCACTCCCACCTGTGGAGGCTTCAGCCACTGTACAGGTAAGTGGAATCCAGGCTGAGCCTGGTTGTCCTTCTTTCTGAATTGTTTTCAGAGCAGGTAATGGAGAAGACAGAGAAGGCAATGGCACCCCACTCCAGTGCTCTTGCCTAGAAAATCCCATGGATGGAGGAGCCTGGAAGGCTGCAGTCCATGGGGTCGCTGAGGGTCAGACACGACTGAGCGACTTCACTTTCACTTTTCACTTTCACGCATTGGAAAAGGAAAGGGCAACCCACTCCAGTGTTCTTGCCTGGAGAATCCCAGGGACAGGGGAGCCTGGTGGGCTGCCGTCTACGGGGTCGCACAGAGTCGAACATGACTGAAGTGACTTAGCAGTAGCAGTAGTGGAGAAGAGAGGGGGGCATTTTCCATTCCCTTTCTGATGTCTACACCAGAAGTTTCTCTGCCCCTTTTCACTTTAATAAAACTCTCCTTTACAAAAGCTCTTGGGTGATCGAGGCTGGTCCTGGGTCCCGAAGCTAAATCTTCGGAGATCATGAATAGCTTACACTGTTCATTGTAAGCTATCCAGGTGAACGGATAAACAAACAGATGTATTTATACAACTGAATACAACTCAAAATATAAAATATGAACTTCTGATATACACAGAAACATGGATGGCTCTCAAAACAATTATGCTGAGTGAAATAAGCCAGAATGAAAAGAATATTTGTGATTTATATTTTGATCCAATTTTTTAAAAATGTGAACTAATTTATAGCAACAGAAAGTGAATCAGTGGCTGCCTATGAATAGGGAGGGGTTGGGAGTGAGAGGTATGAGGAAACCTGCGGAGCATGGACATAGTGATGGTTTTAAGGGTAGACACAAATGTTAAACTTCTGTTGCCAGTCTTCCTAAACCAAGAGGCAATTACATTACACCCTTTGGGATTTTTTTTGTGTGTGTGTGGCTAACTTTATATATTTCCTCTTCTTTCTCTTTCTAAATAATGTGCATCTTCTGTTAAATTCTGATTAACTTAAGCTTTGTCTGTTGATTTATTCTTATGGAAGGTGACAATTTTAGCTCCTTTACCCTTCTACTCTCTCTCAGTCACACCCTGCACCATTTTCCTTGTAATAGTGATTGTCCTTTTCTCAATGAATTTTCTATATTTACGGTAGTTTCCCTTTAATCTGTGGTTTCACTTTGCACGGTTTCAATTATCCAAGGTCAATGGAAGTTCAAAAATATTAAATGGCAATTTCCAGAAACAAGCAATTTGCAGGTTTTAAATCGCATGCTTCTGTGTAGCATCGTGAAATCTTGTGCTGCTTGGTCCTGCCTGGATGTGAAGCATCCCTTTGCCTGTTTAGCTTCTTAGTGGTGTCCCTGTTACCACATTGACTGTGACTATCGGATATCACAATGCTGCATCTAAATCATCTTTATTTTACTTAAAATTGGCTCCAAAACACAAGATATGATGCAGGCAATTGGGATCTGCCAAGAGAAGTCATAAGTGCTTCTTTTAAGTGAAAAAGTAAAAGTTCTAGACTTAATGAGGAAAGGAAAAAAATCATATGCTGAGAGGTTGCTAAGATCTCTGGTAAGATTAAACCTAGTCATGAAGTTGTGAAGGAAGAAAAACAAATTTATGACAGTTTTGCTCTTGTACCTAAAACTGCAAAAGTTATGTCCACAGTGCATGATAACTGGTTGATGAAGATGGAAAAGGCATTAAATTTGTACAGTGAGATATTTTGAGAGAGATCCATATTCATATAACTTTTATTACACTATGTTTTTATAGTTGTCTATTTTTATTATTGTTGTTGTTGTTAATCTTTTACTGTGGTGAATTTATAAATTAAGGTGGCGCTAGTGGTAGAGAACCTGTCTGCCAATGCAGGAGACATAAAAGACATGAGTTTGATCCTGGAGTCAGAAAGAATCCCCCCAGAGGAGGGCGTGGTAACGCACTCCAATATTCTTGCCTGGAGAATTCCTGTGGACAGAGGAGCCTGGCGACTACAGTCCATAGGGTCACAAAGAGTCAGACATGACAGTCTTAGCATGCACAAACTCATAGGCATGTGTGTATAAGAAAGTGAAAGTGAAAGTGAAGTCGCTCAGTCATGTCCGACTCTTTGCGACCCCATGGACTGTAGCCTACCAGGCTCCTCCCTCCATGGGATCCTCCAAGCAAGAGTACTGGAGTGGGTTGCCATTTCCTTCTCCAGGGGATCTCCCCAACCCAGGGATTGAACCCAGGTCTCCTGCATTCCAGGCAGATGCTTTAACCTCTGAGCCACCAGGGAAGCCCGCATATAAGAAAAATAGCACATATATCTATATAACTGTATGATTTGGTACTATCCACAGTTTCATGTGTCCCCCTGGGGACTTGAAACATATCCCCCAATGATAAGGGACCACTGTGTTTTAATATGCTGATGCAAGTATTAGAAAATCCATAGCATATATGTGCTATGTATATATATGAAAAACTATGATTTTTCTTCTTTACCTTTCCACTGAAATTCATGATTGCCTTATCTTCATTTTTCATTGGCTTGACTTCCTCTGTACTTCACTTTCGATGCCTCTCCATGGTTTCTCCGTAACGCTTGCCACAGGGTCCCTGAGGTCAGGGTGTCTCCAAGTTCCAGTCTGTATCTGGGCGTTTGCAGTCTCCGTCTCTTAGAGCTCATTACTCTCTAGGTCTGCTGCACAGTCATCTTCTGGGGTTTTTTCCTGAGATGGAGCCCCTATATCCTGGGCCCCTGATCCCTCTTTCTTGTTGTAGTCCCTTGATTGGGCATCTCCTCTAGGAGTTTTATCGGGTTCAAAGAGTGTCAGAGGGTCTGGTGATGACAGCTCCACCCTTTCTGCCTCTTGGCCACCTTGAGGTGGTCAGTTTGTTGGACTCTATAGAGTTTGGTCTTCCTTTCCATCACTCTGGAGGCGCCCTTCCTCCCAGGTGGATATTTCTTCTCCCTTAGATCTGAAGTTTTCTTGTCTCCTGGCCAGCTCCCTTGTGTAATTTGTGATTTTGTAATACTTGCATCTCGTATTGTATTACAATACTTGTAATACTTGTGATTGTAATTTTAATTTGTGATTTTCTAATATTTGCATCAGCGTATTAAAATACAGTGGTCCTTCCTTATCAGTGGGGGATATGTTTCAAGTTCCCAGGTGGACACATGACACTGTGGATAGAACCAAATCATATGGTTAATAAAATATATATGCTATGTTTTTCTTATACACACATGCCTATGAGTTTGTGCATGCTAAGTCACTTCTGTCATGTCTCTTTGTGACCCTATGGACTGTAGCTGCCAGGCTCCTCTGTCCACGGGGATTCTCCATGGGGATACTCTCTCAAGTATCTTCTGAGAAAGGAAGTATAGGGTAAGAGTTTTTAAGATTTTACTTCTATGAAAGTATCTTCATTCTACCCTTGAGGATGATTAGTAGGTTTTGCCTGGGTGCAAAACTCTGATTGGAAAAAATAATTTTTCCTCAAGAAGTGTTGTTCTCTTATTTTCTAGTTTCCTGTGTATTTCTGAGAAGGACAAGGGCTTTCTGAGACTTAATCCATTGCACGTGATCTATAGTTTATCCTTCCTGATTTGCTCCCTGTGTTCTAAACTTTCACAGTGACAGTAAAGTTCATCCGTTTTGCTAGACTATTGTCCCAGACTGCCTCAGTCTGGAGAGGCACGTCTTTCAGTTGGGGAAGCTGTCTTGCTTGTTTGATTTCCCTCATCCTCTTTGTAAGTCCTTTTCTTCAGAAATTCTTATTACCTGGATATGCTTCCCCACCTGGTGGCTCAGGTGGTAAAGAATCTGCCTGCAATACAGGAGACTCAGGATTGGTCCCTGGGTCAGCATGATCCCCTGGAGAAAGGAATGGCTTACCCACTCCAGTATTCTTGCCTGGAGAATTCCATAGACAGAGGAACCTGGTGGGCTATAGTCCATGGGGTCACAAAGAGTCAGACACGACTGATGACTTAAAACAAACAAACAAACACATTAACTTAGGTCAGGTCCTCAAGAAGCAGACCCTGAGATGAGGGTTTATATGCAGGTGACTCATTGAAAACTATTCCAAGGGCAACTGAGTGTGGAGTGGGGAAGAGGAGAGGGAAGGGGAAGCCATCCGGGTGAGATTTTGGGTAGGGCCCCACTCCTGGTCCAGCAGGAAATTCTGGGACCAAGTTGCACTTTAGAACTTTTCCATCCTAAGGCAAGGGAGCTGCTTTTCACACTCCTGCACCCCATTGCCCAGGGCCAACCAGGAGATCTTGACCTCCAGCACTTCTACCCCTGAAAGCCAAACACTCTAATGCTGGGGGAGGGGAGCAGATATGGGTGGGGCACTTTTAGTGAATATTGATGGACTCACTACATGGTCTCCTGGACAGACATTTTTTTAAAAAATCTTTTATTTTTCTGCCTTATTTTTTAGTTCTTGCTGGGAGATGTTCTTGAAATTTTATTCCATTACTTCTATTAAATTTAAATTTTTTACTACCATATTTTTAATTTTCAATGGTTCTTTTGTTTTCTGAATATTCTCTTTTTAGGGTATCCTTTCACATGTCATGGATGCAATATCTTTTCTTGTCTCCCAGGGACTTTAAAAAAGTTATCATTTTTTTATTGAAGGTTAGTTGCTTTACAGAATTTTGTTGTTTTCTGTCAAACCTCAACATGAATCAGCCATATGTATACATATATCCCCTCCCTTTTGAAACTCCCTCCCATCTTCCTCCTCATCCTATCCCTCTAGGTTGATACAGAGCCCCTGTTTGAGTTTCCTGAGCCATACAGCAAATTTCCATTGGCTATTTATTTTACATATGGTAATGTAAGTTTCCATGCTTTCTTTCCATACATCTCACCCTCTCCTCCCCTCTTCCTATATTCATAAATCTATTCTCTATGTCTGTTTCTCCATTGTTGCCCTGTAAATAAGTTCTTCAGTACCATTTTTCTAGATTCCATATATATGTGTTAGAATATGGTATTTATTTTTCTCTTTCTGACTCACTTCAATCTGTATAATAGGCTCTAGGTTCACCCACCTCATTAGAATTGACTCAAACGCATTCCTTTGTGAATATGTACCAAACTTTAAGTCAAAACATAAGACTAACAAATGTTCTTCTTGAGTCACTGCTGTCAGAGTCCTTTCTTTTGCTGGAAGAGTCCACCTTACCTCCCTAAGATGTCCTCCAACACTGTGTTGATCTCTGGACCTGCTGTGGGGGCAGCTCAGATTCTAATCTGGTCCTACTCTGTGTGTTCTTGCCTCCAATGCCCACAGCTATCAAAATTAATGCTTTTTTTTTTTTTTTGGTGGGAGCTCTCAATGACCTTTTATATTTTCCACAGACACAGAGTCTGCCTAGTTGATTGAGTGGATTTAATCTGCAGTTTGTACAGCTGGTGGGAAGGTTTGGGGTCTTCTTCCATAGCCACAGTGCCCCTGGCTTTCAACTGTGGTTTTATTTCCACCTCTGCATGTGGGTCGTCCCCTGGGGTTTGCTCCTGAGGCTGCCCTGGAGGGCTTGGGTTTGCCCCTGTGAGGGCCAGGGGTGGAGGTGGTGCAGCTGCTTGGGCCACAGGGGTTCTGGCAGCACCAGTTACTCAAGGGGGTTGGTAGCTAGGACAGCAGGTAATATAGTGCCCTAGAAGGATGTTCCAGTGTTCTTGCCCGGAGAACCCCCCACCCTGACAGAGAAGCCTGGCAGGCCACAGTCTACAGGGTCACGAAGAGTCGGACATGACCGCAGCAACCCTGCATGCGTAGATGCAAGACTTTTTTTCCCCCGTGGCAGCTCTGCCTCAGTGAGAGTTGAGTGTGAAAGTGGCTCAGCTGCTTGGCTTGTGGGGACCCTGGTGGTGCCAAGTGTGCAGAGACAGACTACCTCCACTGCAGGTGTTAGGGCCCTATCAGAGTCTTTTTTGGAGCCTCTTGTAGCTGGCCACCAGAAGGCCTCTTTGGCCAGTCTTTCTCTGTAGCTCCACCCATTCAGGCACTTAGAGGGCTCTCTTGCCTGGGGTCCTTCTCTGTTGTTTGGTGTGTCAGGCACATAGAGGGGTCCCCTTGGATGGGGTCCTACTCTGTAGTTCAGCGCATCAGGCGCTTAAAGGAGCACCCTGGGTGGACTCCTACTCTGTAGTTAAGTGAATCAGGCATTTGATGGGCTAGCCTCTCTGTTGTTCAGCTGCAGAAGCTGGCATGTGGGGAGAGAGAGGCTATGGTGATGGCTCCACCCCCTACGCGTGACTCAGCAGTATCCCCTTGCTTCCATAGCTGTCTGGCTTTCCTCCACGGTCATTTCCCATCACAGTCTCCTCCCTAACATCCCCTCAATCTGTCTCTCCACAGTCAACAGCAGCCCTCACCCTGGGATTGCTCCAAAATCCCTAAACTCCAGCTCCCAGCCACTGTGCCTTCTAGGAGACCAGTGTTCCTGCCCAGGTTATGTATGGCTGGGGCAAGGACTGTCTGATTCTCATTCCATTTAGGCTGCCACAGATCAGCTGTTTCACTGTCAGCCTTAACTGTTTCTCCTCTGACTCAGACAATTGCCTTGATGTGGGGATTGGACCCCTGCTTCAGTTCCCCCACCCACCGAGGGCAAGTCCATTCCTACTAACACTCCTGTTTTTCCCCTGGTTCCTTCATCCTCCTGAGTTTTATGTGGTTTCATATATTCTTTTCCACTGGTCAGGCACTCCTGTCTGCTCTCAGCTGGTGTTCTGCATGCAGTTCTGTGTCTGAAGGTGTATTCCTGATGAATCCATGGAGAGAGATGTGCTCCACGTCCACCTACTCCTCCACCATCTCGTTCTCCCCCAGAGACTATTAATGAGAGCTTTTACAGGAATTTCTCTTCATGTGTGTGTTTCCTCCACATTCTGTCTCTCTGTCTGTCATGACTGGCTTTCCTCAGGCAGCAACTACTCTTTGACCTCAGACCTGGGGCTAAAATGCTGCTTAGGAGCTGTGAGCTATCTGTTGCGGGGGGTGGGGGGCGGCAGAGGGGGCTCATGAGGGAGACTTCAGTGTCTTTTTCTTTCTGTCTTTCATTTTAGACTAGTAATTCTCCCCAGAATTTGAATACTCTTTTCATCTCCTGCTGGAGGGTAAACTCCTGCCTGCAGGGTTCTGGATCCAAGAAGAGGAGACTGCATGCAGTGGGTTAAATCCTGGTGTTTGGAATGGTGCTCATGGCCTCACTGTGCTGGTCCTGGCCTAGGAGCAAACCTTGGGGCTTCCTCTGGGAGGGAGGACATGTCCCTCCCCCTGTGGGTGAGGGAGGGTGGCCTCTCCAGCAAGATAGATTGAGAAAGAGGGGACTGAGGGGGCCCAACTGCTTCTCAGACAGCTGTGGACCCGTCCTCTTTATTTCAGCCCTGTTGTGTCACTCCTAATTCCGGAAGTTCTTAGGGCTGCCAGTTCCTGTTGAGAATTTCACAATGTGATTGGGGTTGATTCTTTACTTTCCCTGCTGCTGGCTTAGGAATTGCCTTCTTCCAATTTGTCTTTAACTTTTAAAATTGTGCTGGTGTTGCACCTTCCCTTCTGTCTTTGTGAATGTATGTCTTTTAAAACATTTCTTCACTTAAAAATTGGAGTGGGTTCAGGAGAAGGTAAGATTAGGTGTGCATGCTCAGTTAGGCATCTGGAGTGAGAAGTCTCTCTGTCGGTCCTTCAGAGGCCCCCCAGCGCCTCGGAGAGCATATGGGGCATGTGCATGTGTCTCTGGAGGGGCAGACTCAAGGCCACCACCCGCCTCTGTAGGCCAAGCAGGTCCAGCTGCAGCCTGGGACTCCAGGAAAGGGTACCCAGGGCCTTGGACTGTGTGCCATGCTGCACGGTGCCTTTCTAATGGTGTCTGTCCTTGAGTAGCAGTACTCTTCTAGCCAAGGGGGTTGAAGTGGAGTGGCAGAATGATCCAACAAGTAGGAATGGGTCACAGACTCCTGGGGAGGGGGCTATGGAAGGTCAAGTGGTGACCCAGTATCTGTATTTGCAGACCACAAGCCCATGTACTTCTCGATCAAGGCTGACTTGTCCTCATGTGTGTGTGTTCAGTCATGTCTGACTCTGCAATCCCATGGACTTCAGCCCACCTAGTTCTTTTGTCTATGGAATTCTCCAGGCAGAATACTGGAGTGGGTTGCCATGCTCCCCTCCAGGGGATTTTCCTGAGCCCTGCAGATTCTTTACTGTCTGAACCACCAGAGATTTCTCACTTATTTCTCATGGTAACTTTATGAGGTGGTTATAATTACTTCTCTTCAAGGTGAGGACCTTAAGACCCAGACAAGTGGGCCGAGGTGCGTCTAATGGTACAGACCTAGGAGGTGAGGGTGCTGTCATCCTAACTCCACATCCAGAGTCTTTGAAGCATCCTGGAACTAACATGGAGGCAGAGGCTGCACAAAAGCAGTGCGGGCGGGTGTTTATGTTGGAATTAATAGATGGTTGAGGTATCCATATGATTTTAAGCAATTTACCTCACTCTCCCTAGTTCATCCCTGTGAAAAAAGTTAATGAGAAAGTGTTAGTCACTCAGTTGTGTCTTACTCTTTGAGAACCCATGGACTGTAACTTGCTAGGCTCTTCTGACCATGGAATTTTCCAGGCAAGAATACTGGAGAGGGTTACCATTCCCTTCTCCATGGGATCTTCCTGACCCAGGGATCAAACCTGGGTCTCCTGCATTGTAGGCAGATTCTTTGCCATCTGAGCCACCAGGAAAGCCCTATTTTCTGGCCAAAGAAACATTCGGAAAAGGAAGTTTCTCTGAAAGGAAACAGACATTGCTGGGACTCATTAAAAACAAGTCATGGCTTAACAACATTCAGCTTCACTGGGCAGATACACTAAGCCATAAGACCCAGTGCTCCTAAATAAAGGGCATTGTGAATTCTATAAAACATTTGGCAAAGTTTGTAATTATGTTACTGTGGACAAAATGGGAACATGGGCCTGAAGGAGAGTGACTACAATTAGATGGGCAGAAAGTGGGCTGAGCTCCGTGCCCTCAGCCTGAGTGATGAACCTCGTTTGGTTCAGATATGTTTTCTATACTGTGGCTGCAGGCTCTGTGGCTGTGACAGTTCATTTTAATCAATGACCTAAATCACTGGTCATTAGCAGGCTCACTTACATGGTGCAGAAAAAAAAGAACTCAGGGAGGAGAGCTGCTGTGTTGAATGAGAGGTTCCAAGGAGTTACTGGGATGGTGACATTGCAGGAAGGTGGGCCTCAAAGGCACAGGTGTAGGCCTACTGCGCCCATGGGCAAGACAAGCTGCGGTTTGTCATGGGGCTTGGATGCGGGGATTGGGATGCGAAATTGAAGCTTTCCCAGAAGGTTCATGGTATTTTATAATCAGTCCTGCTACCTAGACTACTGACACCCTCCTCAGGGTCTCAGGAGTGTTAATTCAGAGAGCTTCTGCTGGCACTTCACACTCACCCTCACCTACCTTCCTACCAGTCTGTTCAAGCATGTTGCATCTACCATCTACTGTTACTCACCAACTGGCCCACTCATTGCCTGTCAGTCATTCAACTCTCTATCTATCTGCCCAACTTTCATTCACCCATCCATCCACATACCACCCCCCATCCATCAGTCCATCCCACCGAACCACTCACCCACACTCTTCCCACCAACCAACCTACCCACCTGTTCATCTACCCTCCTAGATACAGCACCCAGCATATGTCTGCTCTATCTCAGGCACTGCACCAGGTGCTGGAGGGCTAAAAGATAAATTAATGTGCTTCTATTGTTAAAGAACTCATAGCCTGCTTATGGGTGGGCACGTTTGAGTGTCCCACAGGACAGAGAGTGAGAGAAGGTATTATAAAGTGTGGAAGCAAGATCAGGCTGAGGCTATGGTCAGTTTAGGAGCTCTGGAGGCCCCAGACATCATTATTGCCTGAAAAATGGAATTCTCTTATTCCCCAGGCCTGGTGTTCCTCAGATCATCCTCTTTCTACCATGCTTGCTTCCCCTCAACCCACCCTTTCCTTTTCTAGAATTATGAGAGCTGGCAACAGCCAAGGGTCAGGGGAGAATATGAATTTCCTGCTTGTAAATCATCCCAGGAGCACAGACTGTTCTCTGCAGTTTCACCCCAACTGCTAACCATTTATTTGTATAATACATTTATTTATTGCTGCTTGACTGTTTTGCATTGAGATATATGTGCAAACTTAAAGTGCCAATGATTTGCTTGCAAACATCAAAGGTAGGACAGGAAAATGAAATTGGGCATATTAAATTATTCGGTATTGAATTCACGGTCTGAAGCCCACCATTTTTCTCCATCTCCTGCCTTTTGTACAAATCAATATACATGACTTTTGCTGGAAATATTTAGTATCAAAATCTGTAGGCAAAACGCAGCCGTGGTGATTGTTCTCGTACCAGCAGGCAGAGGAACACGGAGCAGAGTCACTGCTGGGTTGGTGTCAGAGTGTCTGCGCTGAACAGACCGCCTTCCTTTCCTCATGCGCACAGACAAACGCACACACACATGTGCATACATTAGCACAGATACATGATGAACCAAAGTCACTGTATTGCAACTGGGGGGATTAAAAGAATGACAGCTAAGGAAGGTTAGGCTTGTCTGTAAAACCTGCCCGGGCTTGGGGAAATCACAGAAGGGTCTCTGGTTCTTTATTAGGAGGACCGCTCCTGGGTGATGATGCCCCGTCTTGGGTACGTGAGGACTGAAGATGCACGTGTTCAGCTGTTAAGCTCACCTTTCCCTCACTTGCCCTTCCCTTCCATTCCCTGTGGAGGCAAACCCACCAATGTGTGTGGGAGGCTGGCCACCATCCAGGCACCAGTGAGGACGGTCCCCCTGCCCCCACTGCCCACAGCACGTGTGGCCAGGGCTCCTCTTTCCCCTCTGTGGGGCCTTGCACCCATACCTGGAAGCCGTCCTGCTTTCCTCCCAGTTCAGCCCCTCAGTTTCCTTGTCATTTGTTTAGTCGCTAAGTGGTGTCCAATTCTTTGTGACCTTATGGACTGTAGCCCACCAGGCTCCTCTGTCCAGGGCATTCTCCAGGCAAGAATACTGGAGTGGGTTACCCTGCCCCACTCCAGGGGCTCTTCCAGACCCAGGGATGGAACCTGGGTCTCTCGTGTCTCCTGCTTCAGCGGGGTTCTTTAGCACTAGTGCCCCTGGGAAGCCCACTGAACAGTGACATACAGGCAAAGACAACAATGGTCGGCTTTGTTTCCACCTGGCATGTAGCTCCGTGCAAGGCCCTGTGTGGGTCTCAGTGTCTCCATCTGTCAAGCAGGTAATTCTGGGCTTGCTTAGGCCATCAGGTGTTAGAAGAAACACATGAAGAAAAGAATGGGAAAACAGTCTGCTAAATTAAGCTATACTCTAGAGCAGTGATCAAGTGTGGACCTGGCGGGGTGGAGTGAGAGTGGGTGGCTGGCCTCCACCCCATTCATCAGCTGTGCGTCTCTGGCAAGTTGTCTGGGATCTCTGGTCTCGGGATTCCTCCTCCGTAACACCTGCTTCAGAGGGTTGTCCCGGTGAGTGATAGGGGCCGCTACAGTTCACGGTGATCAAGTAGGTGCGTGCTTACCTTGGAGCCTGCTGCATTCTGAGCTGTCAATGGCTGTAGGGATCACTACGCATTTTTAAAATGATATTAAAGCATGGGGAAGTTGGATATTGAGAAAATGTGATTATTTTATGAATCAGGAAAAATTCTGAAAATGCTTGAATCTTTTCTGGGGATCCCAGAAAAGGGAAAAGAGTTTGTTCTTCCATGTGGCACATCCTGTCCTCCTTTGGGGAAAGGTGAACAAACATTTGCAAATATTATTAGGTCATGTTTGGGGGAGAGATTCGAAACCAGCCACCTGGAACCTGGGGCCCTGGGGCTGCAGGCCTTCCCTGTGACTCCAGAGTCGGCTTTGCCCTGAGCAGGCAGGTGGCCATGCAGAATGCCTCCATCCCATCCCTCCCACTCCTCCTGCGACTGTTCCCACCTCCACTACAACCAGGGCTGTGACCAGGCCTCCACCTCTCCCCCGCCCCCACCCCAGCCCATCCTCCCCTGCCGCCAGCAGGAAGCTGGGCTAAGGAGGTGCACTTGGCCGCCTGCTGGGCTGGACAAAACCGCTCTGTCAGCATTTCTTCAGTTGCTAATAAACCTCAGGAAAATTCCCTGCAGACAAAGCTCAGCACTGAGGCCCTCTGCTTAGAAAGGAGTTTCCTCTTGAAGTTAGAGTGAAATCAGTTTCCAGGGCTGTCCCCCACCCCACGGTTTCCTTTTGAGAAAGGATGTGGAAGGCCAAGGAAGGAAGAAGGCAGGAGACCGGCCCTCCATCTCCCTGACCCCTCCTCCTCCCCCTTTCTCCTTCCTTCCCACTTACAGGGTCTGTGGCTGCAGTGGTGTTACTGTTTAAAAACCTACAATCTCCACCATCACACCTTCTGCCACAGAGGTGCATGGTATTTTGTTGGTGTGAAGTATCTCAGATGCTCTATCTGACATGTGTGATTTCTTTACATGTTACCACTTGGTTCTGGCTAAAAACTGTTGAGCTTCTGGAGTGAGGTGGACCTGGAGAATGTTTCCAAAGCTTCCTTTGATTAGATTGGGGATGTGTAGATTTTCACATCCGTGTTGAGCCTGCTGCATTCTGAGCTGTCAATGGCTGTAGGGATCACTACGCATTTTTAAAATGATATTAAAGCATGGGGAAGTTGGATGATTGAGAAAATGTGATTATTTTATGAATCAGGAAAAATTCTGAAAATGCTTGAATCTTTTCTGGGGATCCCAGAAAAGGGAAAAGAGTTTGTTCTTCCATGTGGCACATCCTGTCCTCCTTTGGGGAAAGGTGAACAAACATTTGCAAATATTATTAGGTCATGTTTGGGGGAGAGATTCGAAACCAGCCACCTGGAACCTGGGGCCCTGGGGCTGCAGGCCTTCCCTGTGACTCCAGAGTCGGCTTTGCCCTGAGCAGGCAGGTGGCCATGCAGAATGCCTCCATCCCATCCCTCCCACTCCTCCTGCGACTGTTCCCACCTCCACTACAACCAGGGCTGTGACCAGGCCTCCACCTCTCCCCCGCCCCCACCCCAGCCCATCCTCCCCTGCCGCCAGCAGGAAGCTGGGCTAAGGAGGTGCACTTGGCCGCCTGCTGGGCTGGACAAAACCGCTCTGTCAGCATTTCTTCAGTTGCTAATAAACCTCAGGAAAATTCCCTGCAGACAAAGCTCAGCACTGAGGCCCTCTGCTTAGAAAGGAGTTTCCTCTTGAAGTTAGAGTGAAATCAGTTTCCAGGGCTGTCCCCCACCCCACGGTTTCCTTTTGAGAAAGGATGTGGAAGGCCAAGGAAGGAAGAAGGCAGGAGACCGGCCCTCCATCTCCCTGACCCCTCCTCCTCCCCCTTTCTCCTTCCTTCCCACTTACAGGGTCTGTGGCTGCAGTGGTGTTACTGTTTAAAAACCTACAATCTCCACCATCACACCTTCTGCCACAGAGGTGCATGGTATTTTGTTGGTGTGAAGTATCTCAGATGCTCTATCTGACATGTGTGATTTCTTTACATGTTACCACTTGGTTCTGGCTAAAAACTGTTGAGCTTCTGGAGTGAGGTGGACCTGGAGAATGTTTCCAAAGCTTCCTTTGATTAGATTGGGGATGTGTAGATTTTCACATCCGTGTACACATAAGTGCGCACAGTTGGTGCCTAATAAAGGTGCAAACTGGCATGCATCTCTGAAGATTCTCTAGAGTTGTTCTCACACACATCTTTTATTTTGGGTGCTGCACAATTGTTAGGAAATGACTTATCAAGTCTGAAGTAGCCTCTGAGATAAACAGCCAGACGCGGGTTAAAGGAGTGAGAAAGTTCTATTGTGTGAGCATTGCAGTGAGGGGAGAGCTCCATTCGGATTTACCAGAGGCGAATGGTGCGCTAATGTGGGAGTAGGAAGAGTCAAGTGAAACATCACAAGAAACAGGTGAGAGGCTGGACTATGTAGGTGCCAGGTCTGCATCACACTGGGACGAAGGGCCCATCCTTCCTAATGATTACATTTAAAAAATTTTATATTTTATGTTAGAGTATAGTTGACTAGCAATGTTGTATTAGCTTCAGGTGTACAACAAAGTGATTCGGTAATACCTATACATGTATTTATTCTTTTTCAAATTCTTTTCCCATTTAGGTTGATACATAATATTGAGTGGGGTTCTCTGTGCTGTACAGTAGGTCCTTGGTGATTATTAATTTTAAATATAGCAATGTGTACATGTAAGTCCCAAACTCCCTAACTAAGCTTGCCCCCATCCCTCCCCGACTGGTAACCATAAATTCGTTCTCTAAGTCTGGGAGTCTGAAGGCCTGACTCCAGGCCTTTGAGAAAGATACTCCCAGGTGGCAAGAGATACATATACATCTCAACAGAAGGAAGGATTTACCATTTTAATCTTTCTAAAAGAACCAGGGTGAAACAAATGTTGGCTGAAACAAATGTCACATCCTTTGGCAGCCTCATACTTCCTCAGCGGCAGTTTTTTGGGGGTAGGTTGTGACCAAAGGCTGCTAGAAGCCGTTAGAGTTTGTCCAGGTTTCCTAGTGTGGGGTGGATGGGCGGAGAAAATTGTTTATGTTGAAAGTTGCAGATCTTTTCAGCTCTGGTGGAGGCCTCGGGGCAGAGGGCTCAGGGGAGCCAGGCTAGAGTAGTTAAGGAGGCATAACCACGTCAGCAGTGGGGGGTGTTTGCAGGAGCTAGTCCTCCCATCTCACTAAGGAGCAGACTGAGCCTGGGAGAGATCCGCCCAGGCACACGTGAGTAACCGGGGGACCGCTGTCATCCTGGAACCATGCCGGGTTTGCACCTCTAGGTGGAAACAGGTGTGACAATCTGACTGGTCACTCAAAGGAAGGGCAATGACTGTACACCAGGCCTCAAGGTACTCAGAACCAGGCCCTGAGCCTTTCCTGCTCTGGGTCCATGGGTGGGAGGTTTTTGGGACCAGGGACTTGTTGGATGAAACTCTAGGGGCCACTGTCTGGGCTGGACCCAGGGGAAGAAGGTGGTGTCAAGTTCATGCTGTTATTCCTTCTGAGCCCTTAGTTCCTGGGAGCTGACTTTCTGGGGGGTGGTGTGGGGAGGACCACATTTATTATTCCATTTCTTCCTAGTGTAGGGGCCCTCCTTCTTGAGCCCTCAGTTTGGGGGGTAGTCACCAGCTTGGGCCTTCCAAGACATATTTCACTGTGGCCAAGTTCTTATGGGTGAGTAAACAGGGGTGCCAACTAGTGTTGTCCACAAGTAGGGACTGCTCACATCTCCCTGTGTCAGGGTTTATACCAGCTCAAAGATGTCCGCTGGTAGCAGGCCACAGAGCCTTGCATCAGAACTCCTGGGGGCACTGCTTAAAATACAAACCTAGGGATCCACCCTGGGCCTAAGAACTGTCTAGATGCAAGTGGGCTATAGGCCTGGGGGCTGGGAGTAGAGGGTGGCAGGCTCCCTCTCAGCCTGAGTCTGATGCTGGGCAAGGCGTGGGCAGAGTGGCCATTCGAACCTTGGAATGTTCACCCTTGAACCTAGCCCAGCACTCAGAGGGGCTCCTTCCTGCTGTTGGGGCATGTGCAGAAGTCAGGGAAGGCACGCCTTTCCTGGGGTGTTTTTCCAACAGGATTCTGACTCCCCGGTATGCACCAGGCTATCTGTTTCTTTCTGTGTGTCTTAAAACACCATTCCTTTTCAGAGGCAGCTATTATGATTTCAACATCTAGGCCATTATTATTATTATTGTTCCTTCTTCTAGGATTCAGGAAGGAAACCCCACCCTCCTTTCCTAAACTGCAGCATCTGGAGCATTAGTCCATGACTAGAACGGGCAGGGGCATAGAATCTGCTCACGGCTGGCCGGGGAGACAATTTCCCACGACCCACCCGAGATGATCACGCTGTTTCCTCCCCACATCATGATCTCCCCCTTCCTGTCAAGGTACAGGTTTTAGGCCCAGCCCAATGCTGGCTGACTTTGGACCTTCCTGCCTCAGATGTGGAACCCCCTGATGCCCTCCACACCCCATCTGAGAGCTCAGCTTGTCCTCTGGCCTCCAAGATTCACAGACCCAGGATCTAAGCTTCCTTCTGGGAGGGGCTTCGGGTCTGTGGTCTGGGATGAAGAGTGGGCCCACTGTCATAGCACTTAGCAGACCAAGCCTCCTTTTCCCTGGGTACTGGTGGGAGATGGATCTGGGTTTGATACAGCCAAATTCTCTGGGAGGGGAAAAAATCAGCCAGGCACTCTTCCCCAGTCTGTTGTGTACATCTCTTCTCATAACCTCTGTTTGGTACCTTCAACCCCCTAGAGCGGGGCAGGACCATCCTCATTGCCCAGATGAGATGCTTCTATTTTTGGCTCAGAAAGACAGACCACTGGGTGGGACCACAGCAGACCAACCTGAGCCTGCTTTCCCCAGCGGTCACTCAGCTTTCCCAGTTCATACATGGGATAATCAGAACACTGCCCTTAGGGACAGTGGAAAGCTCCCTCTGGTCTGGATGTTATGCACAGGTCAACAATTTTCCTTCCTTCTTCTGATAGGAGACATTTTGACTTGAGTTGCAATATTCTTTCAAAATCCGCTTTCTTTGTTCTTTGCTGTCCTCTGGCTCAGCCTGGAGAGAGGCAGTGTAGTGAGATGCAGAGTCTAGCCCATGGGAGATGGCTGACATAAATTTGAACCCCACCCCAGCAGTCATTTCCAGAGCAGTGACTTTGCATGTTTTGCTCACTTGAGAGCCTCTAGCTCCTTGATCACGTGGTGGGTGCACTGTGCATACCTGCTAAATTCATGAACAGATACATATAAGGTATTGGTACCAACGAACCACCCACTCCAGTGTTCTTACTTGGAAAATTCCACCGACAGAGGAGCCTGGAAGGCTACAGTCCATGGGGATCATAAAAAGTTGAACATGACTAATCAGACAGACAGACCAATAAACAAAAGTAACAAAACAAAAACCAAGATAACCCCAAACCTTGTAGCATCTTTTCCATGGGCTCTGCCCAGCCAGGTCTCTCTTACTCTATGAACTGAAGCATGAATTTTTGGGACTTAAATCCAGGCAGTCAGATACCTACGGGGCAGCGTCCCATGTGGTGCGGGGGAGAGGGGGGGTGCTCCCCTCCATATCACTAAGCATAAGCCCCTCCTGCATGGCGCACAGCCAGGCTGCCCGGATTCCTTCTCCTGCTTGGTCTGCACAGCATCTCCTTGCCCACAGCAGTCCCCTCGGGGGTCCGTGGCCTGGGTGCACTCTCAGTCTCCAGCAGCTGGGCCCGTCCCCTGTGCATCAGGAAAGCCTAGCTAATCACACACCTAGGCCCTGCTGCTGGCATTCTGAATTGCATTGTGGGTGTGTCCCTGGTCTCCCGGGGGGTCTTTTTCTGATGCTCTGCCCTCTATGCTCGTCCTAAGCTGTGTCTGCTCCCCATTATGGCTCCTTGTCTTCTGGAAGCTATGAGTTTGGGGCCTTGGGAGGTGCTTGGGTCATGAAGATGGAACCTTCATGAATGGGATTAGTGCTCTTATAAAGTGTTAGTTGCTCAGTTCTTTCTGACTCTTTACAATCCCATGGACTGTAGCTCATCAGGTGCCTCTGTCCATGGAATTCTCCAGGCAAGAATACTGGAGTGGGTAGCCATTCCCTTCTCCAGGGGATCCTCCTGACCAAGGAACTGAACCTGGGTCTCCCACATTGTAGGCAGATTCTTTACCATCTGAACCGCCAGGGAAGCCCACCTTTATAAGAGACCCCACAAAGTTCCCTAGCCCCCTTCTAGCAAGTGAGGTTCCTAGAAAACTGTGACCCAGAAAAGGGGCTTCACCTGACTGTGCTGGCACCCTGATCTTCGCCTTCTAGCTCTAGAACCATGAGCGATACGTTTCTGCTTTGTAAGCCACCCAGCCTGTGGTATTTTGTTATAGCAGCCCAAAGAGACTAAGACAGTCTATCTCCCAACAGCTTCGCCCCTGAAGCCAGCTGCTGTGTCCAGCGCTTCTCTGAACTGGACCTTATGTGAGCATGTCCTGCATTTATGTTGAATGATCTGCATACAGAGAGTTTCAATGACTTGAAATCTAGGACAAATAACTTTCCAGACCTCTGGATAGGAACACTAGCCTTCTAATCTTAGTGTGGCAATATGCAGGGTTTAATTGAGTTATGTTGGGACAATGTTAATCCAGGCAGCTTAATAAATGTCTTAATAAATGTCTGCCTGAGTGTAATCTCAGGCAAAGCATTCTCTGTGAGAAATGTTGAGCTTTCATGGTGAGGGAGCTAACGCAGAATGAGGGTGGGGGTGGTGTCTGGGGCAGGAATACCCGAGACTCAGCCTTGAGATCCTATTTATGGTTCTAACAGGGCTGGTGTGGATGGACATACTGAAACAGAATGCACACAGAAGAGTTTGGGTCCTTCTTGGTAAAGTGAAGTAACGTGGGCATTTTAAACTTGTGTTTGATGATGAATCACTGTGAAGAATCCTAGAACTCACTGACGATGGGTGGTTTCTTCTCTGCACATGGAAGTAAAGGATGAACTCTTTGACTCAGGACCTCAGGCTTTGCCTAGGGTGGGTAGGAGAGGGGACTCATCCAACAGAAACTGTAGCTTTTCACTGGGACATGCTTCTTAGCGCTCATTCAAGGTGGCCTTCCCTGAGCACACTGGTATCGAAGTGCCTCCAGGGCCGATGTCAGTCAGAAGCACCTGGCAGTGTTGTTACCATGCAGATTCTCAGGCCTACTGAACCAGAGCCTTTGGGGCTGGGACAGGACATTTATAGCTTCTAGAATCTTCCCAGGTATCTCCGAGGCCACTAGCTCAGCTGGCCTGCAGAATGACACTTTGGATCTATTGCCAGGGCAGGACAAAACCCCAGCAGATTGACATTGGAGGCGATGTGACATTAGTGACATTTGAATATCACCTTACTCCCTAAGCTCATGACCTTTCTGCCTAAAGGTAAAACTTACATTGGCTGAATGCCTACTATGTGCAAAGCTTCTGCAACTCTATGAGTCAGGCACTGTCATCATCCTCATTATACAAACAACACTACTGAGGCACAGGGGACTTGAGAAACTGGCTCGAAATGTCAGGGCTGGATGGTGGCAGGGCCAGCATTCAAACCGGGTCTGCTGACTTCATATTAGCTCCAATCCCCATTCTGGACTGCCTTCTAGACCCAAGTGTCCCGCCAGCCCCAAAAGTGTCTTAGCAAGAGCTGGAATAGCATTCCAGGCGCTGCTGCTCCTGGCTGAGTGTCGCTGGAAGGCCGCCTCCTCCTCAGGTCCTGGCCCCACTATTCCAGGAAGCACAACTGGCTCACAGAGCTGCCCCTCAGCCTGAGGCCCCCCACTTCCTTTACATCTGGCTCCTGGTTCCCAGGGGCCTGAGCCATTGTCCAGGTGAAGAGTTGGGGCTGCCTTGACTTCCTTTTCTAATTTAGGCTCCCACCTCTGAAGGGAAACACCTTTCCTGCTTCTTCATTTAAAAAAAAAATTTTAAAATGAAATTGTATCTGAAACTATGTTCATTTTAGTAAATTTGGAAAATTAAAAGTGTAATGATGCAGAAAATTCATCCTCAGTTTTTCCATTTGTTGTTAGCATTATCACTTTTTATCTTTCCAGTATGTTTAATGCTTATTTTCCTTTTCTTTTCTTCTAGTTTTATTGAGATATAATTAACATACAGCACCACATAAGCTTAAGGTGTATAGCATAATGATTTGTTCTTTTTCTCAACTGAGTTCATACTGTAAATAAAGTTTTGCATTCATGCTTTGGTTCAGTATTAAGTTGAAAACATTTCCTCACATCTTTAAAACTGCTTTTTTGTTAACATATTTTTCATAGCTGTATTAGGTCCCATTGCTGTGATAATTTATTATTTAACCACTTCCTAGTTTGGGTTTCTTTATCATTTCTTGCTTTGATGTGAATGCTTGCCAGACATCTTTATGTCCTGGCTTTTATCCACATCTCTGTAAGATTACGTAAAAGCAGTATCTGAGTTATTGCAAAGGTTCTTGATACAAATTTGCGAACTGCTTCTGTGAATACTTGTGCTAACTCATCTTCCTGCCCTTATGAGTTAATACTTGACCTCAAAGAGATGCTGTGAGTCCTGTTATAAAGTGACCCTCCGAATTAAATTGGAGCAGAAAGGACATGGGAGCAGCCCATTTCTCCATGATGGGGAGTCCCCTGGGACATTTAGCCTCATGCGAAGGGTTGACTCATTGGAAAAGACTCTGATGCTGGGAGGGATTGGGGGCAGGAGGAGAAGGGGACGACAGAGGATGAGATGACTGGATGGCATCACTGACTCGATGGGCGTGAGTCTGAGTGAACTCTGGGAGATGGTGATGGACAGGGAGGCCTGGCGTGCTGAGATTCATGGGGCCGCGAAGAGTCGGACACGACTGGGCGACTGAACTGAACTGAACTGAGTGACTCTGGTGCTCTTCATCAAACCCTTTCCAATGCATTCTGGGCAGCTGCTGTTGCTGGATGCTGGGCCATGTGCCCCGAGGGTGCTGGCACGGGGAACACGGTTACTGATAATGCCTGAATGAATGGACACAGGTGCCTAACCAGCCATCTCTGTAGGGAGGGTCACAAGGCCCTGCAGGGCTTTGGGCTCCCTCAGGGAATGTTACAATGTCTACGTGCCAGATTAGTTGGATTTATGGATGGATTTATCTATGTTTAAGATTTCTTCATAAAATTGAAGAGCAGTCTGAATATTATTAAGCTGTGAACTGATGATGATAGTAACAACACAAGCAGAAGCCATAAGAAGTAGTAGAGGGATTTCCCTGATGTCCAGTGATTAAGATTCTGAGATCCCAAGGCAAGGGGCATGGGTTTGATCCCTAGTCAGGAAACTAAGATCCTACATGCTGCACAGTGCACCTGGGGAAAAAAAGTAGCAGAATGGGCACTTGTATTCCCAGCAGGGCATACACCATACTACTTACCATGTGGGATCTTAGCTCCCCAACCAGGGATCAGAACTTTGCATCTGCACAGGGGGCACAGTATCTTAAGCACTGGTCCTTCAGGGCAGTCCCCAGAAGGACTTTTTTTCCTTCCACATTATGTAGTGAAAACATTGCTGAGCTGGTTGGATGCTATTGATATATATTTGTATCATTAATAAAATTGGAGGAAATTATACAATTTTAAAATAATTATCTATTTAGTGTTTATCTTACCAATCAAGATGATATTCTCAGGGGTAATTGTCCAGTGAGTTAGAGGAGAATCCCGTCGTTAACATCCTTGAATAAAAAGGCCCATCTGTGGGGTGTCTGAGGAATGGGTCATGTGCACATGGGGGGAAGTTAGACGGGGAAAGGGAGTCTTTATCATTTCATCATACTGTCTAACGGGTAGTTTTCCTCCAAAAGCCAATTACCTTTGAATATAATTCTATATTTAGTTACTTAACTAAATTTTCTTACTGTTTAAATAGTTTTTCAATGCATTCTCTTGGTTCTTCCAGATATACAAACAATAATTTTGTTTCCTTCTTCTGAATTTTTATATTGAACCACTAGGCACAGATTGAATTGTGTATCATCAAAGAATAGAATTTGAATGCATACGTAAGCTATTCCAGAACTTAAAAAAAGGCAACTTCAAAATCATTTCATGGAGCTAGCATAAAATTCAGCCCAAAATCTGGTAAAAAGAACACAGAAGTAAAATTTCATATTGATTGATGCAAACTCTTGAAATAAAGTTTTAGCAAGTGAGACCTCTAAACAAAATTTTAAAATAATGCAGTACAACCCATTGTAAGAACAAAAGAATATTTTACTGCAGGAAATAATTAATTTTCAAAAAAGAATTGAGAAATAATTTTCTGTATTAAAGTCTTAAGTAAAATAAAACACCAACTGTGATTATCTTCATTAAAGCCAAAATGGTATTTGATAAAAATGTGCTGTCACATTTAAAATAAGAATTGATAAACACTCCTCTCATGTAGCAAGAGAGAGAAACTCAAACAAGAAACTAGCTTCCATGGAATGGAATACACCGAAAGCCTGTCATTAATGGCAGAAATAAGGTAAAAATGATCATTTTCATTATGATTCTTTGACATTGTCCTGTAAGGCCTAGTTAATAGAGTTAGGGAATAATATATTAAAATCGAGAAGATGGGAGCAAAATTGCCATCACTGTCAAGTGATTTAGTCGTGTACCTGAAACAAACAGAATAATCTGTGAACTTTTTTTAAAAAAGTAAAAGAAATTAGCAAATTGTCTGATTATGGAATTGATATACAAAATATTTCCCCATAATAATTCATTTGTTAATTTTTCTACATTCTGCATATTATTTCCTATATTCAAATTTGGTAACTTATGTTTTCCTGGAAAGTTATTCATTTCTTCCAGGTTTCATAATTTTTGTATGGATTTAAGCAAAATTTGCTTTTATTATGGTTTGTAATTTGTTTTTGTGATTATTTCTCATTCTCACTGTTGAGGCATCTTGCTTTACCTTTTTTCTTGGTTGGATTCGTGTGCTCTGAGTTCTGTCTTTGCTCCTCCCCCATCTAGTTTTCCTCTGCCTTGTTCTGTCTTATCTGGGTCCAGGAGGCCAACCTGTGTGAGTCACCTGGGCAGCCTTGTCTGTAGACTGATGCCCAGCTAGGTGGGGTGGCAGGAAGAAGGCAGTGCCACCGCCTCTCTAGCCCCAGCACACTGCAGCCCTATGGGCTCTTGATGTCTGGAAGTGCCACTGTTTGTAATTGCTTTACGGGCATTGAAAAGGCAGGAATTTTGCTGTCCAGGGCTTGAAACATATAGATTTATTTGTGACATAGACCACCCCCCTGAATCCTTTGTCACTGCATTTCTGTGATTGGTTCTGCAGAGAGTGTGCGCTAAGTTGCTTCAGTCGTGTCCGACTCTGTGACCCTAGGGACTGTAGCCTGCCAGGCTCCTCTCTCCACGTGATTCTCAAGGCAATGGAGGGGGTTGCCATGTCCTTTTCTAGGGGATCTTTCCGGCCCAGTGATTGAACCTGCGTCTCTTGGTCTCCTGCACTGGCTAGCAGGTTCTTCACCACTAGTGCCACCCGGGCGCCCTCTAGGCACAGAGAGACGAGTTCATTCTTTCTGCTGCCATTACGTCTCTATCTCTGTATATTTACTGTAGTTTTTCCTTTATAGTTGGTGCCACATTCACTGGCACATACATTTTCCTGACAGAGCTTTATTACATATTATCCTCGTTATCATCATAAAGTGTCTTCCTCCCCATAATGCATCCCCTGAATTGTCTTGACTGACGGTGTTCTCACAGCCTCAGCCTTGCCCGCCACGGCTCTGCCCGTGCGTTGACTCTCTGGCTTCCCAGTGTCTTTGCTTTGGTACAACTCTTTGTCTTTTATTTTTAGCAAGTAGGTTTTTCAAATATAATTTTTAAGGTATGAATTTATCCAGTTATACTTATTGACTTATCTGTCAAGTTTGATTTTGGTTCTATTGTTTTGTTTACGCTTCCTTAACTGAGGGTTAATGTTTTCTGTGTGTGCACGTGTGTGTAGTTTGAATATTTTCTGCCAGTTTATATGTTAGTTTTATATTTATAATAATATTGAAAACTCCATTCCATGATTTATCAAACTTCAGACAGTAGTTGACAACTCGGTATGAGACATGAGAAAAAGAAAAGATTTAGACTTTCTCCCAAACCCCTTTCCTGTCCATACCTTCAAGTCTGATTTGTTTATATCATTCTCATGTGGCTAATAGTAGAATATTGATCTTCTGGAATCATATTCTGGTTCTCTTTAGCCCTGATGCTGTAAGGAATTTGCTTCCAGACCATCTCTAGTTTTTCTACAGGTATCTCCAAGTATGTCATGGTTGGTTGCCTGGTTGTTTTTAGGACTTTTGAGAGACCTTAATGGATGCAATATTTTGGGTACTTGCATATTTGCGGTTGTCTATTGCTCAATTTAGTATAAGCTTTTTAGGTCACATTTTATTTCCCATGAATGTTGAATACATTCCTTTGTGGCCTTCCGGAATTGAGTGGTGCTGGGAAAAATCTGAAGACAGCCTTATTTCCTTCTTTGTAATGAGTTACTTTTTTTTTTTCTTTTTTTTGCCTAGATGTCTGTAAACTTTCTTTTCTATCCTTGATAAAGCTTAGTAGGATATGTTTTAATGTTACTTTCCTGTATCATTTTCTTCTGGAATATAGAATTCCCTTTCAATCTGTAGCTATATGTTTCCTTTTTAAAGAAATATTTCCTTCTAATTTATCTTTTAATATTTTTATTTCCATTTGGTAGGTTCTCTATTTTAGGGATATCAATTATCCATAAGTTGGATACTTGCTTGCTTTTCATTCCACTAATTTTTAAAAATTACTTTAATCAATTTGTCTTTTCATTCTGCATTCATTCTGATTATTGTCAGTGTTTGCATCGCCAGAAGTGTGATAATCTACCCAGTCTTTCCTTGGTATTTTTAATTCATTGGTTCTGAAAGGTACTCTATATGTTCCTTATTTCATTAATCTCTCTTTGTTTTTCTGTTAGACTATTTAATCATCTAAACAATCTGCAAATCTTCTGTAGTGTACAGAGCCCTTCCACATTCATTATCTCATGTAATCTTTATGATAATTTTGAAGAGCAGGTATTACCTGTTCCCTTTAACATTTTCTCATAAAAAATTTACATATAGAAATGATGACAGAATTTTACAGTGCATCTCCATCTGTCCATGACTAAATTGCATTGACCTTGTCCAATACTTGCTTTATCAGTGTTTCTCCAGCCCTCTTCCTTTCCATCCATCAATCTTTATTTTTGATGCACAACAAAGTTGCAGACATCATTACAATCCCTTTCCTCTCAAATACCTCAGTAGAGTCTGTTTTTGAGTTCTTACAGTGCCTTTCGTTGTGAACGTGGTCTCTTGCTACTTCTTTCAGAAGGCTGGGCAGAGCTGCCCCAGGAGCACTTCCTCCCGCCTCTGGGGAGCCCCGACCCAGCACTCAGAACTCCCGCATCTCCTCTCCTTCCCACCATTCCACCATCCTGCCCCCGTCTTTCCTGTGATTATTCAGTTGCTTCCTTAACTGCTAGGAGCTGTGCCGTAACACCAGTTCCAGCTCATTTTGCCTGTTTCCTTTTCTTCCTTGGCTTTCTGAAATTTATGTTATGTATCTGAAATTCATAGTAAGTTTAACTAAGTTTTATTCACTTAGTAGTTATTAGGTGTGATGCAGACACTCCTGGCTGCCACGGTGAGTGAGGCTGGGGTGGCCAGCAAGGTCACTGCTCACTTTGCCTTTCTAGCACTGTGGGACCCCACAGAGCAGATGATGGTCCTCTGTCCCACTATTCGCACAGAGCCAGGGGAGGGGGAACCACCCTGAGTTCCAGGGCACAAACCCTGATGGAGCTGTTCTGCTCTGAGAGAATGTCTTTCTTGGCCCACTCAGGAGGCCACTTCAGTTCATGAAGGGGCCCAACAGTGAAAGGAAAGGAGAGGAAGTGCACTCCTTGTCCTCAGCTCAGGTGGGAGTCTCTCATCCAAGGGGAGAGTCACGAGAGACAAAAGCCGAGCAACTCTCGAGAGAGTCGCAGACAGGACCCTGCATTTCTTAAAGGACAACATTCGCAGGGGTCAACAGGTGCAGAACAGTGCCTGCTTAATGGCCAAGTCTGGAGAGTTGTCACTTAACTCGACCAAGGAGCATGGCTAGAAAGGGCCTACAAGGACCAGAGTGATCAAGATGGGAGACACAGACTCTTGCTCCGTGCTGGGAAGGCTGCACACTAGCAGAGGCCTTTGAGGGTTGCTGCTGCTGCTGCTGCTAAGTTGCTTCAGTTGTGTCTGACTCTGTGTGACCCCATAGATGGCAGCCCAACAGGCTCCTTTGTCCCTGGAATTCTCCAGGCAAGAATGCTGGAGTGGGTTACTATTTCCTTCTCCACCTTTGAGGGCTAGTTGAGCATCAAACATATAACCCAGAAATTCTTCTGCAAGGCACCCTCCTCAGGGAACTGCTCCATGTGAAGATGAGAACACGACCATGAACCCAGCATTGTTTATAGTAGTGAAAAATCAGAAAGTGTACCAGGAAGGAAACGGCTAAATAAATCATGCTATATTCTCAAGCACATGTTCTAACAGCAATTGAAATAAATGAGACTGATTTACAGGAATCAACTACAAGAGAGCTAAAAGCTGCAGTATGAATATGCTGAGTGAAGAAAGCATATTTCAGAATTATAAATTCAGTATGACTTTATGTAAACAGTAAAAACAATAAAGCTTTGCTATCCTGTGTTTTTGGATGCATGTCCATAAAGCAAAATAGATTTGTCAGGATGCAAAGAACACACACACACTGATTTCAGATGGGGTTTGCTTGTTGGGCCAAGTAGAGGGACTGGGGCTGATGCAGATAAAGTGATAGCTGTATGATTTTCTTACTTTAGAAATCGCTCAAGCACTTACAGAGATGTTCAGTTCAGTTCAGTTCAGTTTAGTCGCTCAGTCATGTCTGACTCTTTGCGACCCCATGAATTGCTGCATGCCAGGCCTCCCTGTCCATCACCAACTCCCAGAGTTCAACCCAAACTCATGTCCATCGAGTTGGTGATGCCATCATCTGTTAATTGTGGGTAGTGAGTGCACAGGTATAGTCATTCTCTTTGTAATTTTTCATAGTCTGAAAGTATTATGCTTTCTCCTCCCTCATTTCTGTAAAAATGTTCTGGAGCACCAGATGTGGAGGGTAATGTGGCCGTGCACAAAGGCTGGGGTGGCAGAGCAGGCCGCTGACTTCTGAATGGTTGCAAGGGCCCTGGGTTGTAAGCCTGTGAGCCCAAGACCAGAGTAATTCGTGGCTGATTCCCTGGCCTGGCCCCGGGGCAGAAGGACAGCTCTCTGGGTGATCTTGCTTGAGATAAGCGGAGCGGTGACAGGAGTGGGAGTGCTGGCCTCCTTGCTCCTGTCTGTAGCGGCCACCCTGGGATCTGGCTCAAGGGGCAATGCATGTGGCTGTGGAATGGACAGGCCATGAGGCATGGGGTGAGGGGCAGGTCCCCTCCCCATCGAGAAAGTCTTGACAGGGAAACGAGTGGGCACCAGGCCAGAGAGGGCAATGGGAGGGGTGCTTTCTTCTCCATCTCCCCCCTGACCTCTCTAGACCTCTGTGACAGACCTTGGAAGGGAGTGGTCCCAGGATCACGAGTCCTCACCTCTCTCCCTACCTCAGAGATGCAGGAACAGAGCTCCAAAATGCTTCAAGTGCCTGCCCTGGGCTTAGATGTGGAAGAAGGTCTGGCAGAGTGAACCACCTCCACTGCCACAGTATGACCCTTGAACTTTGAGTGCAAAATGCTCACAACCGCAGGATACCCTGGCATCTCCTCCATCGAGAAGCTGATTGCATCACTTAGCAGAGGGATCAAGAAGGGGCACTTTTGCATAAGTTTGAAAGTACAGTGAGTCCCCTACATGCAAATAAATTCCATTCCGAGAGCACATTCATTAAGTTCGATTTATTTATAAGTCCAACAAAGTTAGCCTAGGTACCAACTTAACACAATTGACTATACAGTACTATACTGTATAGATTGATAATATTCTTCACACCAATAAAGACATAACAAACAGACACAAAAGGTAAAGAAAACATTTTTTATCTTATAGTACAGTACCTTGAAAAGCACAGTAGTACACCACTACTTTTACACTTGCTTCCAGACATCCTGGACTTGAAGTAAAAATATGTATACTGTACTTAACCTAGACAGCATATTCAAAAGCAGAGACATTACTTTGCTGACTAAGATCTGTCTAGTCAAGGCTATGGTTTTTCCTGTGGTCATGTATGGATGTGAGAGTTGGACTGTGAAGAAAGCTGAGCACTGAAGAATTGATGCTTTTGAACTGTGGTGTTGGATAAGACTCTTGAGAGTCCCTTGGACTGCAAGGAGATCCAACCAGTCCATTTTAAAGGAGATCAGCCCTGGGTGCTCTTTGGAAGGAATGATGCTAAAGCTGAAACTCCAGTACTTTGGCCACCTCATATGAAGAGTTGACTTATTGGAAAAGACTCTGATGCTGGGAGGGATTGGGGCAGGAGGAGAAGGGGACGACTGAGGATGAGCTGGCTGGATGGCATCACTGACTTGATGGACATGAGTCTGAGTGAACTCCGGGAGTTGGTGATGGACAGGGAGGCCTGGCGTGCTGTTATTCATGGGGTCGCAAAGAGTCAGACACGACTGAGCAACTGAACTGTACTGATGGTATACTTTATATAAACACTGCACAGTGAAGTTCACAAAAGCAAACACTTGTAGAGGATGCCCGCATGTGATTACACCAGATGAATGAACTAAGTTATGTGATTGGACATGTGAGCGTATATTTGCATCTTTGGAAGTTTGAAACTTGAAAGTTTGTGTGTAGGGGACTTACTGTAAAGGTAATAATGCCTTCACCCTAGGACCCTGGGGAGGGCGTTGGCGAGTATTTGGCTGGGTGGGCTCTGAGTGGCTGGTGAAGCAGGGAAGAGAGCCCAAGTGCACTTTGTTTGTATTTATGGGTTCTGATTTTAAAAATAAACTGTCATTTATCTTGACTCAGTTCATGAAACTGGGCCTCCTGCTGGGAGGGCTGGGAAGAAACCCAAGGCTGCCACTCATGTGAGGCTCCCTCTGGGAGCTGGAGGACACTTATGTCAGAAGGGGCCGGAGGCAGCCTGCAGGGCGGGGGTTGACGGCAGCCTTAGGAACAGCCTGTGTGTGAAGAGGGTCAGGGGCTTGAGGAAGTGCAGTGCACTTAGGGAACTGCAGGCTCCACGTGTGTGTGTGTGTGTGTGTGTGTGTGTGTGTGTGTATGGGCACACTGGTGGCCCTTGCCTCGAAGCGTGTATGCATGTGCTTGCTGTATGATCATACGTGTGTGTCTAGAAGGAACTTAGTGACCCAGGCAAGGCAAGGTGGCTGGGCTGGTCTCCTACAGGTAGGGTGATCACTGAGTTCGTGACAGGGTCAGACTGGCTGGGCCAGAGGGGCATGAACAACCGCAGAAGGCATGAACTTGGGCCAAGCCTACACATGGCCCTTCGTATTGGTCTGGGCTGTTGGTTGAGACCCATCGCTGGACCAGCCTGGACCTGAGCAGCACAGGCCTTCCAGTTTCTGAGGAGCATAGAGCTGGCTCATTTCTGACTCTGGAAGCATGACAGAACTGAAGTGTGGAAGGCTGACAAAGAGTGATGGAGGGACTCCCCTAGGACTGTGCTTTGAAAACAGGCTCACCCTTCATGAGGCACCGAAGGGTCGCAGGGCCCCAGAGTTTGGTCCAGAAGGGAAAAACAATTACTACATCAACAAACCAGGTCTCTTGTTAGATCCCTGCTCTGAGGGATACTCATTTTTTTTTTTTTAGCTTTAGTGAGACCTCTCACTTTGAAGAGGGTCAGCTTTAGAAAGGGCCACATGGAAAGTCAGAGGCAATGGGAAAGGAAGGCCAAGAAGTGGATGCATGCATGCCCAAGACCAAACACACTTCTCCAGGACGGAGTGAATTCATTGTAGGAAGAGGCTCACTCAAAGAAGTGAGTAAATTTAGAGGATAGAAGTATAAATCTAGGCCCAAGTGAAGATAATTATGTTAGCTTTTTATGACACAATTTATGTTTACTTAAGATAATGTTGACTTGTTTCTTTGTGGATATTTGTATCTTCATGTATTTGGGTACCTTTGTTGTCTGCAAACCTTCCAAGGCAGTGTGGTGGGGTATAAAAATGTCAGGAAGGCTCAGACTTATTTTAGTCCTGATGTCTGACCCTGGGTGAACCTCTTTACCTCTCTCAGTCTTTGTTTTCCTGCTGGTAAGATGAGGGGTTGCACTAGATAATCTCCAATGTGTGGCCTGATTCTAACATTCAAGATTAGGTAGACTACGTGCAGCAAGTACCTGATGTGGGTGGCATGGTATTGGGCTGTGTTTTGCCATAGAATTGACATCACAAACAAACATAAAGATTGGATAAAATAGGAATAGAAAAGTGATACTAAAATCTTTTAATCTCAAAAGTTTGCATCTCTTAAATTTCTAGCTCTTTTTTAAAGAGAATTTGCTTTCAGATCCTAACATGATTCACTTTTTGATTTTCCCCAATTCCTGGCTTCAGTAGTATGCTCTGCTTTCTACAAAAGCCCAGAGGCATGAAACAGATTAACTCTCAGAAAACTGGAAGGTCAGTCTATTTTTCAATTGATTATAAAAGTCATATATTCGAATAGGGAAAATTTTTAAAGGGCAGACAAACCCTAAAAAGAAAACAAAATTTGCCCATAACATTACTACCCAGAGGAAAGTATTGTTAACATTTTATGCCTTTGCTTTTAAACTTTTCTGCGGCATATAAATTCAAACACAGAAATCTTAAAATACAGAAAACTATAAATATAACAAACACCCATATATCCACGATATCAAATCAACAACTGTCAATATAGATCACATTTATAACATCTTTTTTACTTTCTAAAGAATTAAAACTTATTGTAAATTGGCTTCTCCTTGACCCCTACCACTGCAACAAGTATTGTGATTCCATAAGTATCTTTTCAGTCTGTTTTTTGAGGGCTTGTATATTACATACTAGTATCCATGAATAATTTACAATATTGTTTCTTATGCTTCAAAAAGTGCATATAAATAATATCATACTAAAAGTTTCGTTTTGCAACTCTTTTTATGATTAAACACTATGTTTTCGAGAAATATCAATTGCAGCTCTGAAGCAAGCCAGATGTGTATAAGAGACAGGTATATTACATACTAGTATCCATGAATAATTTACAATATTGTTTCTTATGCTTCAAAAAGTGCATATAAATAATATCATACTAAAAGTTTCGTTTTGCAACTCTTTTTATGATTAAACACTATGTTTTCGAGAAATATCAATGGTCATACACAGAGATCTAGTTATATATGTGTTGGATAGCATTTTAATGAATAATCCATGTTTTATTTATCCTTTCTATGAGTGGTTTGAGTTTTTATGTATGTAAATATGTTATTTTGTTTATGCTTTTTTCAAGAAATATTTCATGATGAAAATTGCCTTGCATCATTGGCAATTCTTAAAAACATTGGTTTTGAATGTTGACTATCATTCCATTTAGTGGATGCAGTAAAGTTTATGTAATCATTAAAGCTGTGGTCTAGTATTGTTCAGTGGACCAAACTCTCCAATACCATGAGCCCAGGAGAATAAAATTTGAGTTTGATGGAATCCATGGCATCTGTGGGATTCAGGCTGACCTGCAATACATTTCCAGCTTTGTCTCTTACAAACTGGGTGAATTAAGCAAATTCTTTAACTTCTGGGAGCCTCCAAATTCCCACCTGGACCAGAGTGAGGTTGTAATAATATACTCAGTTTCCCGGAATGCAGGGAAAAATCCAGGCATGGTGCCAGGCATATCACCAACCAAGGATGCTCATCATAAGCAGAGTTGTTATTGAACAGAGAACTGTTGAGATTAGGTTTCTTCTATGGAACTGGTTTTCTCTTGTGTACCTTGGAGTTATAGGTGGTTTGTTTTGGGGATATAAGCAGAGCCTACTCCAAGCTTTCAAACTACAAGGTGCACAAGCATTTCCTTGGGGGTTCATTGAAATGCAGATTCTGATCAGTAGGTCTGGGGCTCCCAAGAGCCTGCATTTCTAAGCAGCCCCATGGGTGATATTGGTTGACATTGCTGAGCTGGCTAGTGTAAGAAACGCTGCAGGAAGAAAAGCCACTTTTAGGGACTGTTAACAAAAGGCCTTTATCGGGCAGTCGCTCTCGGGCAGAACTCCCGGGAGTGAGCTATCAGGGGTTGGAACAAAGGGAGTCTGCGAGGGACGGCGGCTGGGAGGAGGGTTTTATAGCCAGGGCTAGCGTTCAAGCCGGATTTTTTTCCCATCTACGGTAAACGAGGGGGCCACGTTGTTGATTGGTGCTGGTGGGCTTTGTGTCAGTCCTTTATTGGGCCAGGCCATGAGTTCCGTATCCAGGATGTTGGTCCGCCTCCTGGTTTCTGTCTGGGTGGGGGCGGGTTCTGGGGCTTTCTGCCTCAGCCACCTGAACATGGCCGTGCATGTCCGGGTATGTCCAACCTCTCATCCCGGCCTTCTTGATATAGGACAAGGGGAGCCGATTTTCTCTGGCTACTTCCTGCTGAACAGGGGCGACAAGGGGGAGGGTGTGGTGGCCGGGATGACGAGGTGTCCATCACAGGGCGTTGGTTGGAAGCTCCTGATATTGTTGCCGCAGCACCATCAGTTGGACTGCATTGAGCCGGTCTTTGATAAAGGCTAGCAATCTAGAATCCCTGGTTTTGAAGGAAACCCCTTGTCCAGGCTACATCAACTGCCGGCTTAAGATCGAAATACAGGTCCGGCCACCAAGTGTTTGGAGGATGTATTTCAGTGATTGAGTTGAGCACCTCTCGCGTTGTTTCATTCTGAAGCTTTCAAGTGATCTGAAAAGGCTGGTGGGGGTTACAGTTACCGTCTCTGCCTAAGACCCAGAGCGTGCTCAAGGCAGCCCACACTATCACTTGTAACCCATGTTGGGCGCCTCGCCGCATTCTGGGATCGGGGGCAGGGGGCTTCGGGTGAGGATCAACTTGGTGGGTCCTGCAGGAGTGGAGCGGTATGAGTAGGCCTGGGGCCCGGTCGGGGTTGAGGCTGTCTGTATTGTGGGGAGACCTGGGGGCTGCTCGTTTGAGCCGAGTCAGGTGGTACCAGGACTCGTGTCCCAGAAGTTTGGCTGCTGTGGGAGTGGTGAGGATTACCGTATGGGGTCCTATCCAGCGAGGCTGTAGTGGGCGGGGACCTAGGGCTTTTAGCAGTATCTGATCTCCTGGGGCCAGAGGCTGAGTTGGTCCCTTGCTGTCTGTCGGTTGTGGCAAGACCCGGTCCGCGTGTTCCCTCAACAAAGAGCGTAGGAGAGAGAAGAGGGGGAGGTACCCCACAAGTGGGGGATCCTCTCCCTCTGGGAGGTGAGTCAGGAGGTAGGGCCTGCCGTAGAGCAGTTCGAAGGGGATCAGACCTGTTTTTGAGTGTGGCGTGGTGCGGATACGAGTGAGTGCCAGAGGAAGGTCAACCCAGGACAGCCGCAGCTCTGAAGCAAGCCTGGTCAGGTGTGTCTTGATGATGCCGTTTACCTGCTCTACAGACTTGCCTGACGATTGAGGCCTATATGGGATGTGGAGATGCCAGGTGATGCCCAGGGCCGCAGCCACCTGTTGAGAGATCTGTGAGATAAATGCAGGCCCATTGTCAGACTGGAGAGAGGTTGGCAACCCAAATCTGGGAATGAGCTGAGTCATCAAGACCTCTGCCACTGCCGCTGCCATCTCTTGGGCAGTGGGAAAGGCCTCGACCCATCCTGAAAAGGTGTCCACCAAGACCAGCAGATAGCGATGGGTTCGATGTCTGGGCATGTGGGTTAAGTCCATCTGCCAATCCTGCCCAGACACATGTCCCCATAGCTAATGGGTTTCCTGTGGGGGTCGGAGTCCCCCTTGAGGAGAGGTGGAAGCACATATTAGGCAGGAGCGATGGACGGTATATATGGTCTGTCTGAGATGATAGGGAGAAAAGACAGGGCTGAGAAAGGAAAGGAGAGCCCTTGGTCCGATGTGGAGGGTATTGTGGATCTGGGATATTATAGCCTCAGCCTGGCGTTTAGGAAGCACCAGTTTATTATAGACTAGTATCCATCCCAAGGGGTGCCTCTAAGCCCCCTCTTGCGCCAGCAGGGCTCCAGCTTCATCGTCGGAATAATCTGGGTTGAAGGTGGGCCTCAAGGCCAGCAAGGGTTTGGGGGCTTGTTGTGAGGTAATTTGTCGAGCCACTTGATCGGCCATATTATTACCCAGAGCGACAGTGTCATGAGCATTTTGGTGTCCCTTGCAGTGTATGATGGCGACTTTTTTGGGCAGGGGTATGGCTTTTAACAATCGAGTGATGTGGGGGGCGTTGCAGATGGGAGACCTTTTAGTGGTTAGGAAACCCTGTTCTTTCCAGATTGCTGCATGGGAGTGGGCAATCAAGAAGGCATATTTGGAATCTGTGTAAATATTGGCCCTTTTTCCTTTTGCTAGGTGCAGGGCTCTGGTTAGGGCTGTTAGTTTGGCCTTCTGAGAAGTTGTCCCGGGTGGCAAGGGCTGAGCCTCTAGGACCTCTCAGATGGTTACCACAGCATAAGCCGCCTTTCGGTTTCCATCGGGGTCTTGCTTTGAGCTCCCATCAACAAACAAAGTTAGCTCTGGGTTTGGCAGATGTTCGGAGAACAGGTTGTGGGGTGGTTGCATAAGGGACTCAAGAACCTCTGAGCATGAGTGGACTAGGTATTCTGAAGAGAGGGGTAGGGAGGGCAACGAGGAAAGCGGGTTTAATTGTGGAGAATGACCCACAGAAACCTGTGGATTATCCAGAAACACCAGGTGAAACTGCTGGAGTCTAGACTCGCTGAGGTCAGAGAGAAATCTAGAGGCTAAAAGGTCGCCAAGGCGGTGAGGTGAGAAGATAGTCAGAGGTCAGCCATGAATCAGCTTCTTTGCATCAGCGTATAATGTTGTTGCCGCTGCCAGTGCCTGCAGGCAGGGGAACGAACCATCCTCATTAGCTGTGGGGTCGAGTTGTTTGGATATGTAAGCAATAGGCAGCAGTTCAGAGCCAACTGGCTGCACTAAGGCCCCAAAGGCTATCCCTCCCTTTTCATCAGTATATAGATGGTGTGGGTAATTGGGATTAGGGAGAGAGAGAGGGGGTGCAGCCAGTAGGGCAGAGCATAAAGCATGAAAGGCCTGAGTCACTTCGGTGGGGGAAGACAGTGGTCCTGTGGGAGTTTCTTTAGCGGCAGCATATAGAGGTTTTGCCAGGGTGGCATAATTTGGGACCCAGTGGCGGAAGAATCCCGTCAGTCCTAAGAAGGACAAGATCTGGTCTCCGTTGGCCGGAGGGCAGATAGACCTGAGGAGGCTACACCGGTCTGCTGTCAGGACTTTAGTGGTGGGAGTGATTTGGAGGCCTAAATAGACAACAGAGGTCTGAGTTAGTTGAGCCTTAGATTGCGAGGCTCTGTAGCCCAGAGAACCAAGGAAATTAAGGAGAGTTGCAGTATGTCGTCAGGAGGTCTCTTCTGAGAGGCTGCAAAGGAGCAGGTTGTCTATGTATTGGAGGAGGGTGCTAGGGTGAAGCGAACACCTGGCCAGGTCCCGGGACAGGGCCTGTCTAAAGTAGTGGGGACTGTCTCTGAACCCCTGAGGGAGTACAGTCCGTGTGAGTTGTATGGTCAGCCAGGTGTCGGGATCAGTCCAGGTGAAAGCAAAGAGGAATTTGCAGTCGGGGTGGAGTGGGATAGTAAAAAAGGCATTTTTTAGGTCAATACCGGTGAAATGAGAGGTCTTAGGAGGTATAGAAGAGAGGAGGGTATAGGGGTTAGGGACGAGTGGATGGGCAGGGACCACTGCTGCGTTAATCAGGCGGAGATCTTGCACTAGTCAGTAGTCTCCCGAGGCCTTCCAAACAGGAAGGATAGGCGTGTTACAGGGGGAAGTCGTGGGAATCAGGAGGCCCTGCCCCATGAGACGGTCGATGATGGGTTTTAGCCCCTTGAGGTTACGGGTAGACAAAGGAAACTGAAGCCGGGCTGGGAAATGGGTAGGGTCCCTTAGCCGGATGAGGACTGGAGGGTGGTGCCGAGCCACCACCGGGACTTGGGTGTCCCAGACTGCAGGATTAACAGAAGAGGTTGGAGAGCCAGCAAGTAGCATTAGGAAGGCCCCTGACGTAGGAGCCGATCCTGGAGCCAGGTGAAGAGTGGCCTTTAGCTTAACGAGTATATCTCTCCCCAGAAGAGGAGTAGGGCAGGAGGGGATGACTAAAAAGGAGTGGGCAAATAGGCAGGAGTCCAGCTGACAAGGTAGTGACTGAGTTTGGAGTGGACACGAGGGTTGGCCGTCAATTCCCATAACTGAAACCTGGGAAGGACGTAGAGTGCCCCCCAAAGAGGGAAGGACTGAACAGGTAGCCCTCGTATCAACCAGAAAGTTGATGGACTTACCCGATACCTGGAGCGTTACCCTGGCCTCGGCTTGGGTTATCGGGGTCCCCGAGTCTGGGCGGCGTCAGTCTTCACCGAAGCTCAGCAGCTCCAAGGCTGGTGGAGGGCAGGAGGTCTCTCCAGAGCGCTCTGGTCCCTGGCCCCTAGAGGTCGGGGCCCGAGAGGCCTGGAGACAATTGCTAGCCCAGTGTCTTTGCTGTTTGCAACTTGGACACGGCTTGGAGGGAGGTCGTGGATTAGGACACATTTTTGCCCAGTGTCCGTCCTGGCCGCACTTGAAGCAGACCCTCGGAGGGGTTTTTGGGACCCTGAGTCCACTGGCGGCCGCAGGGCTGCTAACAAGGCCTGGGTTTGTTGGTTTAGGAGGCTTGCCTGAAATTTGGCGTTGCGTTTAAGCCTTGCCTTTTGGCTGGCCTCAGCAGCATTTTTGCGGGCGTTGTACATTTTAAAGGCCATTTTTACCAGGTCTCGAATAGGGGTCTGAGGGCTGTCTTCGGCCTTGGTTAGCTTTTTCTGGATGTCAGGTGTGGATTGGGAGATAAAATGGCTAGCCAAGGTGACCGCCCCGGTAGGGGACTCAGGGGACAGTCTGGTGTACTGAATGAGGGCTTTAGTCAGCTGTTTAAGGAACATGGCCGAGTTTTCATCAGGCCCCTGAGTTACCTCATCTAGTTTAAGCAAGTTTACGACTTTGTGAGAGGACACCTCCATCCCATCTAGTATACACTCAACCCTATAGCGTACTCGCAACTGGCTGCCGCCCCCTTCCTGGTAGTCCCAATTAGGGTCGGTGTCAGGAACTGCCTGAGCTGCCGGTGGGCGTTTGGGGGAGGGGTTGGCAAAGTGTTGCTGGTCGGCCTGAGCCCTGGCTGCCGTCCAAATGGCCTGCCTCTCTTTGGGGGTGGTAGTAGACCCCAGGATTACATAGAGGTCCTGCCATGTTAAGGCATAGGTGCGTGTCAGACCAGTGAATTGCTTAATGTACTGAGTGGGATTGGAAGAGAAAGATCCCAGCTTGGTCTCAATCTGTGCTAAATCTTGGAGAGAAAAGGGGACATAGACTTGAGCTAGACCCTCAGCTCCGGCCACCTGTCATAGAGGGAGCAACGGGGCCGGGGGAGAAGGGGAAGGAGGTGAAGCCTCTGAAGGATTGCTGTGGGAGCGGGTGTGGGAGCTGACTGGAGAGGGAGAGAGAGTAACTGGAGGAAGAGGCGGGTACAGAGTAGGGTTAAGGGTGGGAGGATCTGGGGCTAGGGGCGGAGTCTCGGGAGCAGAAGCGGAGGGTGAAGGGATCGACGGGGAGGGGGTGGGAGCAGCGGGAGTGTTATAGGGAGGAGGAGCCACCAGGTCTTCTGGGGGAACAGAGAAAGCAGACAACTCAGGAGTGGGGGTTTATTTGACTGAGGAAGGTGGAGCTGGGGAGCCATTGTGAGCAGGATCTGGCTAGGGGCACATGTGGTGCACAGGGTGGGGTGAGAGCGCAACGTCCAAAAGGCCTGAACATAGGGGACTTCAGACCATTTTCCCATTTTCCGGCAGTAATTATCCAAATCACGGGGACGTCAAAGTCTAATGTCCCTGTGGCTGGCCAATGAGAGCCGTTATCTAGAAGATATTGTGGCCAGGCCTGTGAACACAAATGGGTAAGCTGTTTGGGGTGAATGTAGCCCTTTAGCCATAAGGTCTGTAGGTTAGCCAATAAACATTTTAGGGGAGTGGACCAGTTGGGCTCGGGTTTGGAAGCCGTCGATCCCATGGCGACCATGCAGGGTCACCCCTGTCGTCCGGACGTCTCTGGGCGGTTCAGGGGGCCGGTGAGGCCTCAGAGGCCGAGGATGCCTGCAGCCGTTTGGGACGTCTCCCTCACGAGCTGAGAACCTGAGGAGGGCCCAATAAGTGCGCACTGGTTACAGGGCCCTAGGAAGTGGTCGCCTGGGATGGTGGGTCCCAAAGCCGAAGGGACTTACCCCGTATTATGCCGTCCGGGAGGTTGGTCAGCCACCTGGGTCAGGGCTACCGCAGCGGTGGAGCTCGAGGGGGTCTCAACGGCGAGTGCCCTCGCCTTGAGCCCCACGTTGGGCGCCAGATGTAAGAAATGCCGCGAGAAGAAAAGCCACTTTTAGGGACTGTTAACAAAACGCCTTTATCGGGCGGTCGCTCTTGGGCAGAACTCCTGGGAGTGAGCTATCAGGGGTTGGAATAAAGGGAGTCTGCGAGGGACGGCGGCTGGGAGGAGGGTTTTATAGCCGGGGCTAGTGTTTAAGCCGGGTTTTTTCCCCATCTACGGTAAACGTGGGGGCCACGTTGTTGATTGGTGCTTGTGGGCTTTGTGTCAGTCCTTTATTGGGCCAGTTCATGAGTTCCATATCCAGGATGTTGGTCCGCCTCCTGGTTTCTGTCTGGGCGGGGGCGGGTTCTGGGGCTTTCTGCCTCAGCCAACTAAACAGGCCATGCATGTCCGGGTATGTCCGACCTCTCAGCCAGCAGTGAGGTTTTGACCACGTGGGCCTCTTTCACTGGCTCACTCTCCCCTCGGCTCTGGTCTTCATCCACATGTGTGGGTGGTTGCACATGAGTGGTGGCTGTGGTTGGCTGGAGCCAGTCACAGGAAGCCTCCCTCCTCCCCTCCCTCCTTTTCTTGTTTCAGGGGGAGTTCTGGGGGCTCTCCTGTGCCTTAGGGTTGCTGAGGAGTGTACATGCTTCAATAGGTATTGTGGTGATAATGAAGTCCACTTTTCTTAGTGCCTTTTCTTTTTCTTTGTTATATTCCTAAATCCATTCGTTGCTGCAATCAGGGATACATGGTGGAAAAAAAAATTCGCCTTTATTAAGTGATGTGTCATCCTGTTGTCAGTTACTAATAGTCAATTTTAGTTAAACTGGATTGACTCAGTAAACATTATAATATTATTTAATGTTAATATTAAGTAATATTTGATATTATTTGAAATTGTTTTATAATCTAAAGGTCTTTGACCACTAATTAAACATAAAAGAACAAAACTAACCTGTAGATCTTGGATTAAGGATGAAGATTGTGCTAACAGGATGTTACAACAACATCCATATAAAAATAAGACAATCAGTCAACGGGAGACCAGCATCCTTGCTGTCTGCATCTGCTGGAGGGAGTGGGGGAGGGAATTAAGTTCCTCACTTGGTCCCTCTGGCCTTCCATCCAGAGACACGCTCTGCCTAATCAGTGCATGGTTGCCAGCTGGCCGAGGCAGAGAAAAAAGAAATGATTCCTGCTGTCTGCACTCCATCCCCTCCTGTCACTGCTCCTCTGGAGATCCAGGTGTTCAAGACCTTGGGCAGAGCTCTGGCCTTCCTCTATGACCGTCTTCCAACATGTCCCCACCCTGTCAGGCCCTGTTCCTGAGCTGTTTCTTGTTGTAACCTGCAGGTCATCCATCCCCTTTGCTCTCCTTCTTTGCTGTGTTAATTGAGAACTTCCAGGATTCTCCTTCATCTTCCAGCCCTTGCCCTCTCCTGCTTCTCCCTGACCACACTCAACCTCATTCCTGCCTCCTGCCTAGAGGATGAGAGCTCCCATCTCCACTCAAGGCCATATATTTTTTGTGTCTTGGCCCTTTCCTGATGCTCATATGTACTTAACATCTATTCTCTCCATCCCACCCCATCCCACACTCTGAGTTCTGGAAGGTCAGGGACCGATTTCTTACTTAAGGCTTATTCTTGTTCAATAATTTCTTATTCTTATCCTCATGCTCAAAATGGCCTTCAGTAAATGTTTGTTTGATAATTGAGTACTGCTGCTGCTGCTGTTAAGTCACTTCATCGTGTCTGACTCTGTGCGACCCCATAGATGGCAGCCCACCAGGCTCCCCTGTCCTTGGGATGCTCCAAGCAAGAACACTGGAGTGGGCTGACATTTCCTTCTCCAGTGTATGAAAGTGAAAAGTGAAAGCGAAGTCGCTCAGTCATGTCCGACTCCGCGACTCTTCAAATCCATATTGTTAAATCTGGCCTCTTCTTGATGGTTCATATACCAGTTGACATCTGTGAGATGTGACAAGAGCAGCCCAGACTCAAGGTGTCCAAAATTGAAGCCATTGTTTTTTTTTTTTCTTCAATTGGCATGAGTTTACTGTCCTCATTGCTTGGCACTCATCATAGAAAGCTGAACTTATGATTGGCCCCTCTTGACCTAACGAGTGTCCATGGGCATCCAAAGACTCAGTCCCACTGCATGTACCACTTGTTCCCTGCTAGAATTCAGTGATGGGTTCCAGATGAGTCTTGAACCCAGAACCTGGTGCATAGAGCCAAGAAATGGCTTTATGTTCCAGCCATAAGACCTCAGGGAAAGACATGGTCAGGGGTCCACCAAAACCCCATATCTCAGTTTGTGTTGCCAAGTGAATAGAGAGTGACAGGGGATTCTGCCTCCATCGTGGTATCCAGATCTCCCCAGTACCAGTAATAATTTGGCAAGTAAAGATTCCAAGGTCACTCTCATTTATGGTAGGAACCTCATCTATTCTAGACACCTCTGCAAATTGAAACAATAATTCTCCCAGTTAATAGAAAATAATGATCACAAAATTACTACACAAAAGCTGTCTATAAGAGGATGTAAATGGTGTAGTCTTTGAGACAGAGAAGCCTCCCACTTTTCAATAACCCTCAATAGTGAAGACAATACAATGTTCTAAGACAGACAAACAGACTCACTCCTTTAAAACTTAAACTCAATGTGAGGAGTAGCTGGGGAGGGAATCCCAGACTCCACTTCTGGACCATTATCATAAAGAACTTTAGAAATATGAAAAAGAATATTATATAGCTGAATAGGTCAGCTCAGTTCCCAAATTTAATGAAGATCAAATAAAGTCACTAACAGAACCATTAATCAAATCCAAGAAAATGGGTTTGGGGAATCAGCATTGTCTGTTGAGGACAGCTTAACCTTACACCCTTGCTTTCCCAGGAAAAGGCTATAAATAAATGATTGGGGTTGAAAGATTCACAAGGCATCTGCTTTTCTTTTTTGCACCTTCTCTCATTGCTGTCCATGGCTCCAGGCTCTCACAAAAGGCCATTTTGTATCTGAGCTGATGAGACAGTGAATCAAGTTATCCTGCTCCACCAGGAACCACGCTGTGTTCCACAGGGGTGGAATCTTCTCCCAGAATCTGAATGGCTGACTCCCTGCATGGGAGGGATGCAGCTCTGGACAAAGCTTGGCTTCCCCAAGGTTCAAACTAGAAGTGAAGGGCCTTCAAAAATTTGCTGCTGCTGCTGCCATTTGCAAGCTCCTCTGATTGGCAGGGCCAGGAGGGTACTGCGTGAGGCCAGACTCCCCTGACTCAAGCTCAGGCTCTGACCTGGGCAGCAATTTCCACCTCAGGGGCACAGAGTGGCCGGGAGCTCCAAGGTCGGTGGAGCAACTGAAACTTGGGGCGTGGAAGAGTGACCATTGAGAGCCTTCTGGACTGCACTGCGGGCCACTGTGCTTCTTTCTTTGGGCAGTTAGTTCTCTGCTTTTATTGCCACTTCTCCCTTGCCCCAGGTACAAGGAAGAAAAAGGTTTCCCACATTTCAGTTCTACAAGGATCAAGTCATCATCTGCTGCTGCCACTCACCCCATGACAGTGAGCCTTAGGGGGACTCAGGGTGGAGGAGGCCAGAGAACACTGTGCTGCGGGTGAATGGGGCCGCCCGCTGTTAGATGCATATCTCAGGAAGAATTTCGATGACTCCAGATCTTACATCTTCCTGTACATAGAAAAGCATGAAAAATCATAAACTTGAGATGTCTTTTCTTTGTGATTAGCAGTAGTCTTCTGTTGCTCAACTGCATGTTTTTCCCAGCCAAAAAAAAAAAAAAAATTGTTCAGATATACTCTGACTCTTCCCCTACCTCTTTGAAATAGTCCCTCAGAGTTACTGAGAGGTTGTCTCTCAGGCTGTAGTCCTTAGTAAAGTCTCTGAATAAAACAACTCCCTGCTCTCACATTGTGCATTTTTCTCAGTCAACATGGGGACACCCTGCCCTTCACTCTGGAACTAGGCCACGCCACTGCCTACTGCCTCTCTTTCTGCCCCAGTGTCCTCCCATCACTGACCCCATAAAGCAACACTCTGCCCAAAGGGCTGCAGTTTGAGTAGACTTTGACTTGTCCTTGAGGACGCAGTTTAATGCCACCCGCTGGGACTTCGTGACCTACCTCATCTAGCTTAGGCAGTGGTTGTAGCAGCACCACACCTTCCCTTCTGCAATACTTTGCTTTTCAACCTTGCGGTGGCCTGTTGAATTGTCTCCCTTACAGAACCGGAGGTGCTATGAGGTCAGTGACCTGCTCCCAGCCTGCTCCCTCGCATTCCTGCATGGTACCACGGGAGTGGGGCTGGGCCAGTGCTCACCCTCCTGCTCCTGGTGGGGACCCTGGCAGGCAGGCCAGGCCCAACAGAGCTATGTGACTCGCATGTGGTTCAAGGAGGTCCCTTGGTCACATGAATACTGAAGCCTAGAGGCTGGGCAGCGGCTCTAGGAAGTCAGGTCTCTGGGAGCCTGTGGAGGTGACTCTAACTTCAGAAGGGAGGAGGGAGTTCAGTTACTGCCCTAGGTCTCTGGGTGGAAAAGTTCATCGTGGTGGAGCGGATTTGGAGGTGTTGCAGGTGCACCTGTATCATCACCCCATAACGCACTGCTAAAGCCTTCTTCACCATTGCTCAAGGTGGGACTCTGCCTCTGTTCTGTCCCACTGATGAATTTGTCTGTTTATGATGACACCACAGTGTCTTCAAAGTACTGTTGTTTACAGTGAGTCTTGAAATTAGGGAGTGTTGGCTACCTGATTTGGCCTTCTTTTCACAATTATTTTGGATATCTTAAGCCTTTGTTTTTATGTATGCATTTTATAATCAGTTTGTCAATATGTCAAAATTTCTATGAAGATTTTGACTGGAATTACATTGGATTAATTTGAAGAGAGCTGATATTTTAATGATATTGAGCCTTCTGATGCATGTCTCCTTTAAATTCTCTCAACAGTGTTTCATAATTTCCAAATCTTCAGATTTATCCCCAGTGCTTTATATTTTCTAAAGCTATTATAAGTAGTATTTTAAAATTTTCAATATATGATTTTATTGTTAATTATGGAAATATAATCATTTTTTTTTTGGTATATCAGTCTTGTGTCCTACACATGTATTAAACTCGCATATTCAGTAACTAAAAAAAAATCCATGGATTTTTTTTACATAGATAATCATGTCATCTGTGAATAGAGTTTTACTTCTTCCTTTCCAGTCTGCATGCTTTTTCCCCCCATTGGACTGGCTTGAACCTCTGATGCAATGTTGATAGAAATAGTGAGAATGAACATCCTTGTCTTGCTCTTGATTCAGGAGAAATATATTCAGTTATTTATTCTCCACTGAATATGATGTTATTGTAGTTTTTGTGTGAGTATCTTTAATCAGTTTGAAGAAGCTCTCTTCTTTCTATTCATACTTTGCTGAGTGTTTTTTTAAAATCAGGAATGGATGTTAGATCTTTTCAAATACATCTATTGAGACGAACTACGGTTTTTCTGTTTCAGTTTATTAATATGGAGATTACATTTGTTGATTTTTGAATGCTATACCAATCTTACATTCCTGGGATAAGCCTCACTTGGTCATGATATATTATTCTTTTGTGTATTGTGGGATTTGACTTACTAAAATTTTGTTAAGAATTTTTGTGTGTATAATCACAAGGGATATTGAGCTCTAAGCTTATTTTTTGTCTTCCCAGTTTTAATAGCAGAGTAATGCTGGCTTTATGGACTTCCCTGGTGGCTCGGTGGTAAAGAATATTCCTGTCAATGCAGGAGACATGATTTTGATCCCTGGTCTGGGAAGATCCCCTAGAGAAGGAAATGGCAACCCACTCCAGTATTCTCACCTGGGAAATCCCATGGACAGAGGAGCTGGCAGGCTATAGTCCATGGGGTCTCAAAGAGTCGGACACAACTTAGCGACTGAACAACAGCAGTAACAGAAATGCAGGCTTTATACAACCAACTGGGAAGTATTCCCTCCTCCTCAGTTTTCTGGAACAATTTGCGTAGTACAGGTATTATTTTTTCCTTGAATTTTTGGCAGAAGAAATTAGTATATTCATCTGGGTCTGGAGTTTTCTTTGTAGAAAAATAACCACAGTTCTGTTCCCTTAATAGATATAAGGATAAATAAATTATCTATTTCTTTTCAAGTGAGCTTTGGTAGTTTCAAGAAATTTGCTGCTTCATCTAAATATTCAAATTTATTGGCTAATTTAGAAAACTATTAGTTTCTGAGGGTTTCTGTAACAAATCACCATGGCTTAAAACAACAAAAATATATTGTCTCATGGTTCTGGAGGGACGTCCAAAATCAAGGTGTTGGTAGCGTTGGTCTCTTCTAGAGGGTCCGAGGGAGAATCTGTCCCCTGCCTCTCTTTCGGATTCTAGTGGTTGCTGGCAATCCTGGGCATTCCTTAACTTACAGATGCTTTATTCCAATCTGTTCCTCCCATCTACACATGATTTTCTTCCTGTGTGTCTCTATGTTCAAATTTTCTTCTTAGATGGACATTGATCATTCGATTTAGGGCTCAACTCAATCCAGTATGACCTTATCTTAAACTGATTACATCTGCAAAGACCCTATTTCCATAAGGTCACATTGATGGGTGTCAAGCGCCTGTATGTGTGCTCAGTCGCTTCAGTTGTATTCGTCTCTCTGCGACCTCATGGACTGTAGCCCTCCAGGCTCCTCTGTCCACGGGATTCTCCAGGCCAGAACACTGGAGTGGGTTGCCATGCACTCCTCCTCCGGGGGATCTTCCCCACCCAGGGATCGAACCCGTGTCTCTTAGCCTTTTGCATTGGCAGATGTGTTCTTTACCACCAGACCAACTGGGCAGCCCAGGTATCAGGTCGACAGGAACTTTTGAGAACATTATTCAACCTTATATTACCTTTATTATCTGTAGAATCTATAGAAATGCCTCTTCTTTCACTCATGATTTTGGTAATTTGCAACATTTTTTTCTTTCTCTTTTTCTGATGAGTTTGATTAGACATTTAATAGTATTATTGCTATTTTCCCCTAAGGAAATGGCTTTGGTTTCATTCTATTGATTTTCTGCTTTCTTTTTTAATATTTCTATTATTTCCTTTCTTCTACTTACTTTGGGCTTAATTTTCTCTTGTTTTCTAACAGTTCTATCAGTTTTTCATTCATGCAATTTGAAGCTTTGATATTTGGGCCATAAATGGCTACTATTTTTATATCCATGTGAGGATATGACTGTTTTATTGTTATGAAAAAGTCATTTTAGAGAATGGTAATTTTTTTGTTGTTGTTCTGAAATCTACTTTATCTGACTTTAATTTAGCCCATCCAACTTTCTTTTGCTTATTGCTAAATGTTAGCAAGTTTTATCTTTTTTCCGTCCTTTTATTTTTGATGTATTTGTCTCTGTATTTAAAATGTATTTCTTATAAGCAGCATGTAAGTGGGGTATGGCTTTTTCATCTAATCTATCAATATCTGCCATTAATTGAGAGGAGAGTGAAAAAGCTGGCTTAAAGCTCAACATTCAGAAAACAAATATCATGGCATCTGGTCCCATCACTTCATGGCAAATAAATGGAGAAACAGTGAAAACAGTGACAGACTTTATTTTATTATTATTTTAATTTCATTTTTTATATTTTAAATTTATTTTAACTAGAGGCTAATTACTTTACAATATTGTTGTGGTTTTTGCCATACATTGAGATGAACCAGCTATAGGTGTACATGTGTTCCCCATTCTGAACCCCCCTCCCACTTCCTTCCCCATCCCATCCCTCTGAGTCATCCCACTGCACAATCCCTGAGCACCTTGTCTCATGCATCAAACCTGGACTGGCGATCTGTTTCACATATGATAATATACATATTTCAGTGCTATTCTCTCAGATCATCCCACCCTTGCCTTCTTCCACAGAGGGCAAAAGACTGTTCTGTACATCTGTGTCTCTTTTGCTATCTAACATATAGGGTTATAGTTACCATCTTTCTAAAGTCCATATATATGTGTTAATACACTGTATTGGTGTTTTTCTTACTTCACTCTGTATAAATAGGCTCCAGTTTCATCCATCTCATTAGAACCGATTCAAATGTGTTCTTTTTAATGGCTGAGTAATATTCCATTGTGTATATGTACCACAGCTTCCTTATCCATTCGTCTGCTGATGGACATCTAGGTTGCTTCGATCTCCTGGCTATTATAAACAGAGCTGTGATGAACATTGAGGTACATGTGTCTCTTTCAATTCTGTTTTCCTCGGTGTGTATGCCCAGCAGTGGGATTGCTGGGTCATTAGGCAGTTCTATTTCCAGTTTTTTAAGGAATTTCCACACTGTTCTCCATAGTGGCTGTACTAGTTTTCATTCCCACCAACAGTATAAGAGGGTTCCCTTTTCTTCACACTCTCTCCAGCATTTATTCCTTGTAGATTTTTGAATAGCAGCCATTCTGACTGGCTTGAGATGATACCTTATTGTGGTCTTGATTTGCATTTCTCTGATAATGAGTGATATTGAGCATCTTTTCATGTGTTTGTTAGTCATCTGCATGTCTTCTTTGGAGAAATGTCTGTTTAGTTCTTTGGCCTAATTTTGACTGAGTTGTTTATTTTTCTGGAATTGAGCTGCAGGAGTTGCTTGTATATTTTTGAGATTAATTCTTTGTCATTTGTTTCATTTGCTATTATTTTCTCCCATTCTGAAGGCTGTCTTTTCACGTTGATTATAGTTTCCTTCATTGTGCAAAAGTTTTAAAGTTTAATTAGGTCCTATCTGTTTATTTTTGCTTTTATTTCCATTACTCTAGGAAGTGAGTCATAAAGGATCTTGCTGTGATTTATGTCAGAGAGTGTTTTGCCTATGTTTTCATCTAGGAATTTTATAGTTTCTGGTCTTACGTTTAGATTTTTAATCCACTTTGAGTATATTTTTGTGTATGGTGTTAGAAAGTGTTCTAGTTTCATTCTTTTACAAATGGTTGACCAGTTTTCCCAGCACCACTTGTTAAAGAGATTGCCTTTTCTCCATTGTATATACTTGCTTCCTTTGTCAAAGATAAGTCCATAGGTATGTAGATTTATCTCTGGACTTTCTATTTTGTTCCATTAATCTATATTTCTGTCTTTGTGTCAGTACCATACTGTCTCGAAGACTGTAGCTTTGTAGTAGAGCCTGAAGTCAGGCAGGTTGATTCCTCCAGTTCCATTCTTCTTTCTCAAGATTGTTTTGGCTATTCAGGTTTTCTGAATCTCCATACAAAATTGTGAAATTATTTGTTCTAGTTCTGTAAAAAATACCATTGGTAGCTTGATAGGGATTGCACAAAATCTACAGATTGCTTTGGATAGTATACTCATTTTTACTGTAGTTATTATTCCAATCCATGAACATGGTATATTTCTCCATCTGTTAGTGTCCTCTTTGATTTTTTCATCAGTGTTTTATAGTTTTCTATATATAGATATTTTGCTTCTTTAGGTAGATATATTCCTAAGTATTTTATTCTTTTCATTGCACTGGTGAATGCAATTGTTTCCTTAATTTCTCTTTCTAGAGAAAGAGAAAACAATGTTTTCTCATTGTTAGTGTATAGGAATGCAAGGGATTTCTGAGTGTTAATGTTATATCCTGCAACTTTACTATTTTGGGGAGCTCCAAAATCACTGCAGATGGTGACTGCAGCCATGAAATTAATGGACACTTGCTCCTTGGAAGAAAAGTTATGACCAACCTAGGCAGTATATTAAAAAGCAGAGACATTACTTGGCCAACAAAGGTCTGTCTAGTCAAGACTATGGTTTTTCCAGTATCATGTATGGCTGTGAGGGTTGGACTATAAAGAAAGCTGAGCACCAAGGAACTGATGCTTTTGAACTGTGGTGCTGGAGAAGACTCTTGA